>PVKN010000761.1:0-65167 GCA_004027915.1 Capromys pilorides | reverse complement strand
AATTTTTCCTCTCCTAAGGTCTCTCCGTATAGCACAACTCCTATACTTCTTTGAATCTTCTTCAGAAAAATTTTCCAAAATTTTGTGTTAGGAGAAACATGGCAATGACTTTTAAGGAGAAAAGTCATGGATCCCATTGGCTAGTTTTAGAGTCTTACTTTCTTGAGTCTCTCTACCCTTATCGCTAAGAGGGAAATACAGCCACTTCCTCTTTAAGTTCTGCATTTGTGGATTCAACCAATCATAGCTAAAAATTATTTGGAAACCAATGTGTGGATTGAGCATATGCACATATGATTCTTGTTATTACTTCTTGGGCGACATACTTTATATAATTCTTTATATATCATGTCTGGTACATCAAGCATTCCTGATAAGTAATCCAGCTGATTTAAGGTAATTGGGAGGGTGCAGGTAGGTTTCCTGAAAATGACAATTCCATTTTATGCGAGGAACTTGAGCATCCTTAGATTTTTGTGTTCACGAGGGTCCTAAATCCAACTTCACATGAACACGGGAGAGGGGATGGCGGTGGTGATGGTGGTGGTGGTGGCGGCGGTGACTATAGTTCATGAAATAGACTCTCTGAGCTTAAGTCAGGGTAGAAAGAAAGTGATAATGTGTTTACTTTGGGATGGGACATTATGCTAAGGAAACAGCATGGGGCTTGATGCACTCAGGCTCTCAAAACTCTCACTGCTTATGATTTTCACATGCAGTGGAGAATGAGTTCTACCTTTTAAAAAGCTCAACAGACTATAAGACAATGGAACTCCTATCTTCAGTTTTCTAAACAGATGATTCTAGAGTATAATGGGTGCATGTGGCCAAAGCTTACTTTAATGGAAAGATCCAGAATGCCTCAGACACCTGTTGCCATGTGACACTCTAGAAGATCAGCTGGGGCTAGTTCAGCATCTTCCAAAAGATGACAGACACAGATCAACTGGCAGTGGCCTGAAGGCCAAGTTTTCCTAAGCTTTAGATACACTGATTTTCTCTCTGAGAATGAACTCTATTTATAGCTCCAACTACATTTGCTACAAGGTCTTGGATGGCAAGGGGAATCCTCATCCAACTCAATTAATAGAGCAATGCTGCACTCCTAAGCTGTCTCCCACCCAACCAATCCATCAACATGATTTGCACACATTAATCAAGGCATTTGCAGTAGGTTCACCAAGCTTTGTCTCCTACTGGAGGAAGAAACTGGACTCTTTGGACTTGAGAAGATAATCTTTCAGAGTCTCTTGAGTCCCCTGCTTGGCTCTGCTAAATGCACAGACAAGGTGAGTTATTAATTAACACATGAGATAAATGCCGGACTAGCATCCCTGAATCATGTCAAACCAATTTGGATGGTGAGGGGATGGGAAAAGAGGGGGAGGAGGCAATGGGCAAGGGGTGGGATTCATCAGTTCCAAGTGCTCTGGACACACTCCAGTGTTATTTCTCCTCATTTAGACCTGGCTAGAGTGCCTTGGATAGCATGCCCAGAGCTCAGGCCAACATCCACATCTCTTAACCCAAGGCAGCCTCCTTTGGAGTAAAACAAAGAATGGAGCTTCACAGATGGAGGTGGGGGTGGGGTAGAGATGAAGCTCTGAGAGGAAGCTGGAGTGGAGTCCCTAACTTAGGGAGAGAGATGAAAATACTGCTGGTGGGATAAAGAGCTTACACCAGGCATTTCTCAGATCTTTGTCTTGGAGGACTCCCCTTGGGGCATGTTGAAAACCCTGGGTCTTTCACTGTGATGGGTTTTCTCTCTTTCTCCAAGTGTCACATTCCAAGGCAGTCTCTGGCCTCTGCTCCTGCTGAACTCAGGTACTCATCTCTGTTACTCCTCACGTGCTGGGTTGTAAAGATAGCAACAATACCGTGTTCGTCTACTGCAGCTTTTCAGATGGACAGCGAGCTCTCTGCAGACACAGCCCATGCTTGGGTTAACCGGTCTAACATTGAGTGGAACCTCACAAATGTTTGTTATATCATGAATAAAAAGCTAATGTATGTATGGATGGGTGGGTGGGCTGAGGGATAGAGAAAGGAACTCACTCCCTAAAGACAGAGCTAAGGTCTTTAAAATTCGGACCCTTTCTCAGCTAGCAGTGTAGAGTGTTCTTATGACACACTCAGATTATTCACTTAGGAACTAATCATGAAGACATGTTTGCATTTTTGCAATTCTGTGTTTCTTCCTGAAGTAAGGTTTCACTCTCTCTACTTCATCTTTCTCCAGTCCTGGGAATTCCAGCGGTAGTTTCGGGTGTGGACGCTATGACACTGGGCTGGTAAGTTCACCCGAAAGAAACCATAATTTAAGCAAGTTGTCTTCAAACTGTGGTGTGCAGAGCAGGTTATCAGATCACCTGGGGTGTTTTGTGTAGATTTCTGGATCCTATATCTGACTTACATTAGACTTTCAGAAGGCGGGCACCTAGAAATGTGACCTCTAAGCGCTCCATGAGGTTACATGGCACCAAAGCTTGAAAAGCACCAGGTTAGCACCTTTGTGGTTATACACACTGGAAAATCATTGATATGCATTTAGTTTCCATTATGGAAAATGACATTAACATTAATAAGGTCAGTGCTGGTAGCAGCCAATGTGGGGGAACATCATCTGAGCCAGACAGCTTGCAAAGCGTATGTCATGTACATTGGCTCCATTCAACCTCACAGCACCGGATGGAGGAGCTTCTGTGACCAGGCCTGTTTTACAGACCAGAAAACCGAGACCTTGAGGAGCACAGTGATTCACAGAACGGAACACCGAGGCTGACTCCAAAGCCAGAGTCTACACCAGTACCGAGTTATGACATCACCTGTACAGACACCAGGAGACAAAAGGCGAAGGAGCTGAGTGCCTTGGTGTTGCACTGAAGCGTGGTGGGGGTGGGGTGGGGGGGTGGGGGATGGTGGTGGGGGAGGGGGTGGGGGAGGACGGAGGGAGGGAGGGAGGAGGCAGCCGCCCTCAGTGCACTGAGAAAGCAGTGATGAGAGGTGACATGCTCACCCTTCCGAAGAGCTTCCTCCCGGGCTTCCTCCCAAACTTGCCACCTTGACGAGGTTGACAAGGTGAAAACATCACCCGCCCTGGTCTGCTCTCGGTGCAGACTGGACCAGATGTGCACAGGGACTGAACCATGGGCTTTGTGCAGAGAGAGCGCGGGGGCTTCTACCCCTGAACTCTGGGTAATAAAGGGGTGCACGAAGGAGTGAAGACTGTCTCTGCAGGCCAGACAGTCTAACGGCGCCTCCTCACCTTGTGGTTCCCACTTTTAGAGGAAATCCACACCCTCTCTCCTACCCCTGGCTGTGATGAACTAAATCTTGCACCTCTGCCTTGGCGGTGATAATTAAATATTATCTGCCTGTCACTTGGCGCACATGTTGTGTGTATTCTCTGACTTTAATGAGCTGGTATTTGTCTTCTGTAAGCAAAAATGTTTCTTTGAGTCTCTTCTTTTTCAAATTGGGGTGAGCGGTTCAAGTGAAGATCTCTCACTATTAAAAAGACAGTCCCTGGCTGCCACGTCTGTCTGAACCACTTTTGCTTGCTCTTCCAACTCTGCCACTGTTTCCTGAGGTGACAGAAGGTCACCTGGCTGGGAGGATGGGAGCATGAAGACAGGGGTTGACATAAATTGTTTTTGTGGGCAAATTCCAAAGCAGCCTTTTCTCACAGGGTTTTCCTCCTAAATATCACAGAATGCAGAGAATGTCTGAGTGTAAATTTTCTCTGCTCTTCCAAGAAGGTACTTTACCTGATACCTTTCTATGTGCATAAGAGAGAAATTAATTAATTCCGTATATGGATACCCTAGGTCAATGGTTTGCAAAGAAAATCTGCATGCTAGAAATTTATGAGAAATCCAAATTCGTGGACCCTACCAGACCTTAGAATTCAGCAGCTCAGGTAAAGTTCTATAGCGGGTGACTAATTAAGTGCCTTAGGTGATTCCACTGCAAGCTGAACTTTCAGAATTATCAGTGGCCAGAAATAAGGTCAGGGTTTATATTTCTTTCTGAGGAACTCAGGTTTAAAAGGTTTGGTAAATTGTCCCAAATAATTCAATCTGTATTTGTATCTATCTCATTTTAAAATGAAAAAAAAAAAAAAAAAAGATTAAACTGAGATTTTAAAAACTGAGATCTTTTAAAAAACTAGGATGTCTCTGGATGGAAAAGTGCTTTTCCCTTTTCAGTCCTCTTGGAAGAGCGCTCTATTATTTTCCCCATTCATGAGATTTATAACAAGTGTGTTCCCTGCAGCTGCTGCCCGGTCCGCATTCATGTTCTGCCTGGTTGCCTCTCTGACCCGGTGCCAGGTTTCTCAACCCATGCGGCTTTCCTTGAGAACTCCCAAAGCAGGACAGAGTCCTGCCCCCACCCCAGACAAACAAAAATAATGATATAATTAGTGTGCTGCAGGACTGGGGCTGCAGTTGATGAGAAGTGGCTTTAATATTTATAAATAAACAGCAAAGTGCTTAGCATACCTCTTAGGGAATTAACTGTAAAAAAGACCCTCTGCACCGAGGAAATCTAAAAAAAAAAAAAAAAGAACTCACTTAACTGTGTATGTATTGCTTACGCCAGGTGAGAGAGAACCAGTGCCTGCCTCTCTCACCTGACATAAGCAACTCTGAATTAAACAGAAGTTTCTTTTTATAAACACAGTGTGGAGCCTTTTTTTCCTGGTGGTTAATTACTTCCTTGGGAGGTTCTCTTTAATAGTTCCCATAACAAGGCCATTATTGTCTTTAGCATAATCACTGCCTCATTTGCTTTTGTACCCTGCTTTTCTGACACTTGGGCTCTGCCAGCTCGGAGGGACTCTGAACTGTGCCTGAGGACCTGGGCCATCTTCTAGCTCACTGCTTCAGGAATTTGCCTTTTGCCTGGTGGGCACCGAGGCCAGGTGTAGAGCTGGTCCAGAGGAAGGTGCATTGCACAGTGCATGCTGGGGAGACCGAGTTCCAGGAATGCCCTTTCCCCTCTGTGTTGCCTACCAGCAGTGTGTCAGGCTTTCTGCTGCTGACACGGGAACAGGAAAGGGCGCCAAGAAGGCAGCCCCTTTCAGGAAGAAGCTGATCTGTAAGCAGCCGTTGTGCTCAGTGCAGTCACCAGGGATGCAGACACAGAAACAGGGAACCTTCTCAGCAAGTCACAGGATTCTGACTCTCGTGAAAAGAACACCAGATGTGGTCATGCCTCACCTTGTTAAAAAATGAATTCAAAGGGCTGGCCAAATAGCTCAGTGGATTAAAGAACCTGCAAGCAGGTGCAGGGGCCAGGGGTTCCATCCCCAGGCCTGCGATGCTGACCCTGTCTCTCATACACCGAGACAGCAATTGAGACTGGGCATGGTGGCACACGCCTGCAAACCCAGCTCTTCGGAGGCTGTAAACAGGTGGGTCACCACGAGTCCAATTTAGTAGTGAGACCCTGAACACCCTGTAGACCCTTCCCTAAAAATATATATATATAAAAAGTTCAAGTGATTTCTATTTTGACTGTGTTTCAGAAAAGAGAAAATGAATGAACAAGAGCTCTTCAAGCTATACTGGGTCTAGAATCTTTTTCAAATGCATCCTTCTATTAGGGCATGTATGTCTGTTCACGAATAAGATACGTAGGAGGGTAACTACAGAATATGGCGATTGCAAAATGTCCACTGAAAGGACAAAGAAAGAGAAAAACAGAATGTCCAATACTCTCATCCGTCTCCCTGATGGAATACAAGCGACTTGGGACCTTGAGCTGATTTCCTGGGGTCGTGAAGCCAGGGGCTGACCTGGACTTGGTCACTGGGGCGCTTACAGTACAATGAGAGATACAGTGGGACCCCACACAATTCTGTTAAATCAATTACTTGGACCCATGTATCCCTTCACACCAGCAACAGCTTCCGCCCTGTGTAAATTCTGACCTGTGAGTCATTTCGGTGGGTGTGCCTCACACCGCTGTGCTAATAATGATCGAGGGGATTGGCACTACATGGAGCTCTCAGACCTGGGTGGCCTTGTGGTAATGCAACCTCATTTGGTCCAGAATCTTAATTCTCTTATGCCTTGTGTTCCATTTGTGGAGTGTTTACAACAACAGACCATAATAAAAATTCTTTTCTTCTAATTCATAAGTGAATTTCACATGAAAATTCATAAAACTGCATCTTTGACATAAATGGTTTAATATGCTACCAGGCAGTAATATAGAGAAATTCAACTCTAGAATTCAGAGTAGGGATCGAAGGGCCAGAGAGAATATGGTACAGGGTCTCGCTATGCAGCTCAGACTTGTAGTGACCCTCCTGTTTTCAGCCTCCCCAGCACTAGGATTACAGGCACGTGCCACTCCCCCTGGTGGTGGTGACTGGCTCAGCACACCCAGGAACGGGGCTGATGCGCAGAATATTTTAGGCCGTGACTGCTGAGTGTTTTCTGTTGTTGTCACTCAACTCTCACTGAGAGTAAGGCAGCAGTAGACAGAACATAAAGAAATTGATATCGCTATGTTCCAATATGAAGGTGAAGTTTAAAAGGTATGAAGCTTCTAATATGTAGTATCAATAGACTTTAGAGATCTACTATTTCCTATAATTAATAGTGACTATAGATAACAACACTGTATAAAATTTGTTATGAGGATAGATATTATATGCCATGAAAACCAACCAACCAACCAACTAAGCAACCAATCAACCAACCAACCAACCAACCAACCAACCAATCCTCTAATGATAAAAAAGGGTGTGTGTGGGAATTCTGGTAGGTGATGGATGGATTCACTGCTTTAAGGGCAGTGAGAATTTCACTACCCTCAAGTGCATACTTCTTTCCAAACTTATCAGGATGTGTGCCTCAAAAACATAAAACTATGCATCAATCATACCTCAATAAAGTGGTTCCAGTAACTTTGCAGCCATTGATATTTAAATTCCACATATTTTTCCATGTCACAAAATACTATTCTTCTTTAGACTTTTGCTTCCAACCATTAAAACTGTTAAAACCATGTTGTGCTGATGAGTGGAATTTCACCCATGAGCTGACCACAGATTAGAACATACACTTTGGATCCAGGGATGAATTTGGGTCCCGATTTGCTCCAGGGGTGAAAGTAACTTTAAAAAGTTACTGAACTGCTTTGTAGGCCTCCATTCCCTTATCCACAATGTAATATCTTAAAGGGCTATAGGACAAAGGGGTGGCATTGTGTATGACAGTGTGAGGACCTTTGTTACTGATGGTAACCTCCATTCCCAAGAGGCCTGGCAGGGGCTGATGCCTCAAAAGCAGTGCTAGCACCAAGCTACTTTTCTGCAGTGATGGGTACTTGGGAACTCAAAGCCAGCATCCAACCTTGGAGCCTCTATCCCACTCCACCAACCAAGGACATCGATTCTCTGCTGCATTTTCTTCAAAGGAAATGTTACAATGACATTTGACAATAGTATAGGGGAGGTCTTTCAGGAGAAAAATGACTCATGACAAAGGCACATACAAAATTCTGTTCTTGAGGGGCTGGGAATTAGAAGATGCTCGCTCACCTCCCTCATTATCCTTGTTATCAGCACAGGAGGTTTCCATGGCAACGTTGCATCCAGGCCCTCTCCAGCCGGTCTGGCAGACACACTGCCAGCTGTTCTGACCCAGTGTGCATCTCCCGTTACCGTTGCACAAATCAGGGCAGCCATCTGGTTGGAGAAATGGAGAGAATGAGAAGGAGGGACGTGAGGCCGTGCTGGGGAAGCAGGAGAGCCATGCACAGGGAAGCAAGCCCGCAGGGCAGCCACTGGGCCAGCCTCACAGTGGGGCCCGTACCTGCCGTCCAAAGGGTTGGGGGAAGCAGGCCACACATGCAGTTGCAAGACGGAGTGGGGTCACAGATGCAGGGCATTCCCAGGGACAGCTGACCTGGGTGCAGGGGTCAGAACAGTCTTCCCAAAGAGGGGAGTTCGAGGCACATCCCAGACAACTGCACCAGTGCTGAGCTGGCAAGCAGGCTCGCTGTGACTTCTAGCCTAGCTCAGGATGGATGCTCCCTCAGCAAGGCCTGCCTTCCTTCGCTTGCTTGCTTTTTTTCCTTCTTGCCTTTTTTTCTTGTCTCCTGCCTCTTTATTTCCTTCCTCCCTTTCTTTTCTATCCATCCCTTCCCTCTTTTCATTCTTTTTTTTCTTTCTGTTGCCTTCTGCAGAAGAAAGAAAATTTCCTACAAGCCCAGGATGGAGGCAAAATGCCATTCATCTCGCAGAATTTGAAAGCTATATTTATGTATGATTTTCTCCAGCTTCTTGTGACCAAGAACTAGAAGGCTCTGCTGGGCTATTTTCATATTCTGGTAATATTTAGTTTTAAGGGGCACTTAAAATGTTGGCTGCTTATCACTCACCCTATTTATGGCAGATTTAAAAATACTGCAGAATGTGAAGGCTGTTGAAAGAGTAGGTGCTGGATGCCATGAATTGGGAAAAGATGGAAGAATCTGTGTCTGTCTGTCTGTCTGTCTGTCTGTCTGTCTGTCTGTCTGTCTATCGCCTACCTATGTGTATACTCATGGAGGCATGGTGGTGGATAATGAGTAATCTTATTTTGTGGTTTTCTTTTCTTGCTTAAAAGTGAGCCCAAGATTTTATTCATTCATTTCTTGCATTTCATGTATTCTTTAATGGCATCCTCGGCCTGAGATTCTTTGTCACAGTCCTTAATCACTACCAACTGCAATCAACCACTTTATGGGTTTTTCCTCTGGATCAGTTTTACAGAGGCCTACCTATTCCCTTAGCTTCTTGTTTTCAATGGCTTTAAGATAAAAGAAACCAGCAGCCTATCAAATTTCCTAATTTCTCCGGCACCCAACACAACTGCATTTACTTCTCTCATGTCCTGAGCTTGAACAAAAGTAGCTGGCAGGGCTCTGTGTGTGTGTGTGTGTGTGTGTGTGTGTGTGTGTGTGTGTGTGTGGTGTTTGCTGAACAGGGACAGGGGACCGCATGGCCTGCAAAGTCTCTATCACTCTTTACAAGGAGAGAGAAGCCCAGAAGTGATGGGATGTAGCCACACTCAAAAAAACTATTTGTCTTTAAGAATTCCTAGATGTTTTTGTTTTTTAGCTTGAGCCATAATCTACATATGCTAAAGTTCACTTGTTTTAAGTGTACAATGCAATGAGTTCTAGAAAATCTACAGAGTTATGCAATCTAGGTATTATTCTTAATTCATTTAAATGTACGCCAATGACCATTACTTTGATGACTCCCCCAAAGCACAGTAACTTTCCTCCGCATTTATCTGGAATCCTGCCTGGACTTCTTCCACGGTCTCAATCCTCATCTTCCTTTGTGTCTGTTTCTAAAAAACACACAAGGCTGGCTGGGTTGGACCATGCCATGGAAGTGAAGCGCTTTGATAGAAGCAACTAATCTGAAGACTTTCTGGCTACAATCTTATGAACCGAGAGTGTGCATCTTCCATACTTCTTTCTTGAGCATTCCAAGGGCCTTCCCCTAGCTCCCCTCACTTCTCTCAGGTACCCCATGAGCATGCCAAGAAAGCTAATTTGGGCAGGGGGCAAAGAGGGAAGGCAAAGGGCTCCTCCTAAGGGGGAAGCTCTTGTGGGTCTATGATTGAGTTTTATTCCATTACTTGTTCCCATTCGTCTGTTTCAGAATGTGGTCTGGGTTAGAATCTGAGGGAAAGTAGACAATCAAGAACCTGTGGTAGGAGCAGGTTCTGTTAGGAAGCTGAACTGCCTGAAGGCAGCCTGCTAGCACAGAGTCCATTTTTTGCTGCTGCCCAGAATGGCATGAACTTCAGTGTGCAAAGGAAGCACCAGTGTTTGCACACATGTCGTGAGAAACACCTTCGTGGTCTTTACACCTATCCTCACAGAGCCCAGCTTCACATCCCCGGACATTTCCATCCAGTGGATGACCACAGCTTGGCCTGGAAAGTCACACCATGCTGTCTGGTCACACTGTGAGAGTGTGCTCCAAGGAAAGCCTTCTCTAGGTTCAGAGAAGCACACCGTCATTTCTGCAGGAGCAAAATGGAACTGGGGAGCAAAAGCCCAAGAGACATTTCACAGATCTCAGGGACGGGAGACTGTCTGCAACCTCCTGCCATTTAAAGCTTTAAATTTCTTCCATGTGAGTTTTGGGGAAATGGACCACAGAGAATGCACCGCACCAACGACAGACCTACTAACATTTTCCTCAGCATGGTTTCTATTGTATGGGCTTTGTTATTTAGCTACTTTGAGGTCTCATGTCTGACTGAAATCGCTTCCAGAGTCTCCACAGAAGCCTCATTATGTAGTAAGCCCACGTCCACTACCTAAAATTTGAATTTTCACAGAGTACCAACATGTCAGTCAGGGACATGCACACGAAATATGTATGTTCCGAGATTGAGCGAGGCCTTTTCTCTCTTTCTCTTTCTCACTTGTTTTGTTCCCCACCCTGGACCAACAGCAGTGAGATAAACAGACCACAGAAGCAGGTTTTCTTCACATCATATGAGGAAGATGAAAACACGAACAGTAGGAAGCTGGCAAATCTCTGAGAAGTTTCAGGGCAGCTGGGAATTAATGGACAGGACTTTGTTTTTAGCTTGAAGAGGAAGAAAGCAGCCTTGGTAGATGCATGGCGTTGCTAGGCAACCCCAAGCTACCCCTAGCACAAGTTCATTCTGCTGGTGGCCTTCTGAGGAGGTGATTCTTTGTGTTTGTAAAGTGCAAAGCCAGCTTCTGCTTAAGGAAAAACAAAACGTAGGAAGTAATTAGTCTGGAGGGCAAATGGGTATCAGGTGGCGGCTTTTCTCTGGAGAGGATGCTATAACTGAAGTTGGATTGGGCTTATGGGCTTATATTTGGGCAGCCAAGAAGTCTCCTGTATGGAGTCTTCTGGATTTCAGGCCAGCTCTGCTGCCTTCTTGGAGTGCCTACCTCTAAGCTCACTGATTTAAAGTCCTGTAACGTACCCTCATTGAGTCCCCTGTATGTGCAGCTGGAGAGAGATGGCTGCCTGGAAGCTTCAGGTTCTATCACAGCCCTGGACCAGTGCCCTTCAGTGGAGGCAGTTTTTGTTCCCTTCGTTCTCTCCTGAGGGTATCTAATAATATCTGGTGCTATGTGTTGGCTGTCATAATTTGGAGAGTATGACATCCGACAGCTGCTGAGCAGAGATCAGGGATGTTGCTTAACATCTAACAAGACAGCTCCACTACAAAGAATAGCATGGCCCTAAACAGTAGGGTGCAGGCTGGAAAACTCTTCCCTATGCATAAGGCTCTGAGAGATCTGAGATGTGGTGGTCTGCTGTTGGATCCCAGTGCTTGCCTATTCTCAGGCATATGGTTGACGCTAGCAAGTGGTGCTCCATCATTTCAGCCTGGTCCTTATCGAACTCTGGTGAGAGTTAGGAAAAGATAGAGGGAACTTCCTGTTCCTGCAGCAAAAACCTTCTCCCCAGGGGGAAATATCAAGGGCAGCAGCAATATCTTAGGTTGGTTTCGTCTTTAACTTCAGTCTTCTGAGCTCTAGACCTGGACCCCAACTTGCATCTCAGCATTGCCCTATGTTTACTCATAAGCATCTCCAACTCAACAGAGCCCCACCTCCTTTTTGCACTCTCCCCAGCTCTGGTTCCTTAATCAATGAGTGGTACCCGTTGTCTGGTTACCCATGAATAAAGCCTTGGAGTCAGTCATCCAGTACTCCCCAAGCTCTCTCATCTGTTGTATTTAATCCCAACCAAGTCTGGCCAAATTTTCCTCTTACAATGAGTTCTGCTGAGGTCAGAGATAATCTGGATTACCCCCAAAGGTTAGAAGCTGGGTCCTCAGTGTGGTGGCCAGAGAGGGGGTGGGTCTTTAAGAGGGTGGGGCCTAGTGGGTGGGAAGTCCTTAGGTAACTGTGGGGGTGCTCTAGGACAGGATTGGGGAACACCAGTCTCTCTCTGGTTTCCTGCCTTGATAAGCTCTTTCTCCGGCATGACCTCCTGTCATTGCCTCCCACCCTAAATGACACAGCCCAGGGGAGATCCCTCACCACAGCTGGTGTCAGTGGTGGTGAACCTGTGGCCTGTGAGCGTGTTATCATTGAATGCTTTAAAAGTTTTGTTATCACTGCTATGAAATTCCATTTGGACCTTTTATTTATTTTTATTTTTATTTTTATTTTTTTGTGGAACTGGGGATTGAACTTAGGCCCTTATGCTTGCCAGGCAAGTGCTTATTCTATTGAGCTATCTCCCCAGCCCCCATTTGGACTTTTAGCACCTAAAACTATACGCAGAACTCTTTTCTTTATAAAGTTGGCCTGTCTCAGGTATTTCATCAGAGTAATACAAAATAATACAAAGTCTTGCTGGTCCTTCCTCCTAAACATCTTTAGAATAGACCCTCACTCTCACTTTACTGCCATTATGTTTACCCAGGGCATTGTCATCCTCTATGACTCCTGTTTTAGCCTTCTAACTGGCTTCACTGCCTTGGTCAGTCTTGCACTGCCATCATTTCTCTCCACCTGGTCACTTCTAAAAACTCTTTGACAGCTGATAGCTGTCCACTGACTCCTGGGACAAGTCTGAAGCTCATGACCTGCTGGCAGACTTTATATGAACCAGTTCACATCACACCAGCCTGTCTCCATATCACTAGGGTTTTGGTCAATATCCTGCTGGCTTTCCTGTTTGCTTTACCTCATCTCCCAAATGTCAAGCCTTCAGCTCCCGCTTCAGAAGTCATCTCATGTTGTATGCCTCTTCCCGAGAAAAAACTGGCTGTCAGGGCAGCTTCATCTTCTATGGTATCTTGTCTACCGCAGTGTAACTCCACCATCTAGCACATCCTTGATGGTGGCTAGGTCATCTATTGGCTCTTACCATCTGCTGGAAAATCATCTCAAAAACTATGTATTTTGGGCCAGGGAGATAGTTTGGTGGCCTAAGCATCTGCCTGGCAAGCACAAGGACATGGGTTTGATTTCTGATACCACATGCTATGCCAGCACTGAACCAACCACTGAAACCACGCATGACAGCACATGCCTGTAATCTCAGCATGGGGGAGGATGAGACAGTAGGATCACTATAAGTCTGAGCTGCACAGCGAGACCCTCTACCAATTAATTAATTAACTAATGTGTATATTGTCTAAATTTTAAAGGGTGTACCTACAATTGTGCAGCATACAACTGACTTGTCCTTGGTGTTCCTGTTATGGTATAGACAGTTTAAGTGAAGGACCATGTCTGGTTTATTTACAGCTGGATTACTAGTACTCAAAAAATAGTGGGAATGAATGAATGAACGAATGAATGAATGAATAATTCCCAACTGAAATCAGCATCTCTGGTGGAAACAGAATAGCTTCCAAGACTTTCCTACACAAAAATATTAACCACAGTATATGTAACTATACATAAAAGATTTTGTTGATGCAGTTACCAGGTAGGCAAGCTTTTTGCCTTAACAAAAATTAGGCATGAGCAAAATAATGTCTACAGCACAGTAAAAAGGGAACATAAATGCACTTGAAGAAAGCTATAATTACCATAAAAGGTTTTTTTTTTTTTTAAAGCATCAAGACATGTTCTGCCATGTGCAGCAATTTAGAGGTAGAAATAAGTGGCTAATGTTGCATCAGGGGCCTGGAGAAAGAAACGAGATTTTGCCATTCACATCAAGCACCTCTGAGAGAAGCATGGAGGCCAGAACCCTGTGCACCTGGGGTCTGCGCAGAAGCACAAAGTAGGCTGCACGGGACGTGGGGACCAAGAAGCATAGCTTCCGTGCTGCGTCCCTGAGGTCATCAGTAGAGCCATCACATGCTGGGATAAGCCCATGTACAAAAACGTTGTTTCTCCTTTTGGGGACAACTGTAAGCTGCCCTGGAGTCAGTGCCCTGTGTCTGCAGCCTGGGTCTGCCTCTGCTCTCTGGTGAGCTTGGGCTGGTCGAGACTGCTTTCTGAGACTCAGCCTGTGGAAAGCTCTGTCATTTTTACCAACTCATTGTATTTTTGTCTTTCCCAATACAATACAACCTCCAGGAAGGCTGAGATTTTTTTTTTGTCTCCTTTGTCAAGTGACATAGTCTTAGGGCTTAGAAGCATGATTGGCCAGCAATAGACATTCAGTAAGGTTTATTGAGTGAATAACTTAACAAGAGAGAACGGTAAGACTTATTTTGCACAGATGTCAGTAATGTTCAATGCAGTGATAAAGGCAAATATTTTAGAATATTTTGGCACACTGTAAGGGCACAGCAAATAGAGTATATGTTGTTGTTAGCACTGATGTAGTTGTTATTACAATTATTATTATGTTCTGCCTTCAGGGCACAGACCAGTGCTACCCATTCCTCGTCCTGTCTCCCAGATGAGGACCACGAGCCTATCCTATTAAAGGTAAAACAGTAGGGTTTTCTTGGGTGTCCTTGCCTGACAGCATCATGCCCTAGGAATCATCGCTCTCTCTATGACCAAAACTCCAGCAATATCACCTTTGCTCCACTGAGTGAAAAGAAAATTCCCTGATGCTAATGGCTTCTATGAGGTCAGGAGAATTGAAGATAGAATAAATGGTGGCATTTTCTCTTGGGAAGTACTGTACTTTTGAATGCTAGCTTAATTAGGGTCACCATTGCCCACCCTATCCCTGCAACTGCTGTAAACTTTTCCTGAAGCTGTGCAGCCCTGGAAATGAGGAGCACATGCAAGCTGGAAACATTTAATAAGAGACCCTGCCATTCCATTCCAGAGCTCTTTCTGGTTGAAGACAACTGAGCTGTTGGGGGTCAGGGATCACCAGGGGGTGCATAGCCATTTACACTACACAACAGTGGCGATGCTCAGAAAATTGAGCTGATGCTTTGAAAGAAGACCTCTGACTAATTTTAGAAAATCTGCTGCTAAAGAAATGGCTTGGTCTTGGAAAACTGGCAGGGCTTGTCTGTCTCTCTTGCTCACCCACAGGTGCAGGATGGGTCTGTGTAGGGGATTCTGTTTCTGGGCACCAACTGGTGCGGACACACAGCCATGAACCTGTGCTTGAACAGCTGTCCTTGCTTTGCTAGAAAAAACATGAAAAATCAAGAAGCAGATGTTTCTTTTTGTTTCAACAGCATCTGTATGTCTTTAAGGATTTGCAGGAGTGCACAGATCCGTGGTGCTGGGGGGTGGGGTGCTGGGAAGGCCAGGGTCCTCTCCGCAGTGCACTGCGGAGGAAGAACTGGCTTTTGTTCATATGGAGGCAGCAACAGAATCAGGCGGAGCCTCCGTGAGGTGATATAAATGTGGATCCAGCTGTCTACGCTGCACGTGTCCTGGACACACCTGGATTCTCACGGATCAGCATCATTTCTGTCTGCGTGGGAAAAGGCAGGCAGCAGCCTCAGCCCTGGCTGTAGAACAATGGTGAACTTAAAAACAACAACAACAACAACACTGAAATGCGAGCGTTTCCCTTTAGAAGAAAAAAAGGGAGACACAGCTCTTCTATTTTGATCATTCTGCTATTTCAGGATCCCTGATCCCCAACACCTCAGCTGTCGTTCTGATTTATTAGCACAGTTTTGAAAAATCAAGTTGAAGACCATGGGAGGAGGGAGATTAGGGTGCAGGCGGTACTAACCAGGAGTTGCTATTCGTGGTGAAAGAGCCCTACCTCAGCTACTGAGTGAATGCAAATTTACTCAGTACCCCCTAGCCATGCTGGGCCCAACACAAGACTGCTTCTCTCAGGTGCCTACTGTGTCCTCCCAAAGCCACACTTTTCTTAATTCCACTTTGCCTCACCAAAGGAGGATATAGTGGGCCAGTCATGAGAGTTGGATTTCGCATCGCCTGCTGTTGACATGCACACCAGCTTGCGCCAAGCCCCTGCTGGAAAGCTCCCAGAGTTTCTCCTACAGCTTTAGATTAATGCAGTGTACCCTAAGTATGGTCTGGGGATTGGTAGCAGCAGTACTGCCTGGGAGCTTGTTAGAAATGTGCATTCTTGGGCTTCAGCCCTGGTCTACAGGGTCACAGCCTCTGGGGCCACCAGCCATCTGCATTGCAACAAGCCCCCCCAGCGGCTCCAGATGCCTGCTCTGTGTGAAGCTCCTGCTTCAGGAGTAAATCCCGAATCCCGAGAGAGCCTCAAAGGGCCTGCATTATCTGGCCCTGCTAATTTCTCCCTCTTCTTTCCTGTCACTTCTGTCTTTGCTCTCTGGGCTTCAGCCACAAGGGCCTGCTCTCTTCTGGAACATGGCTTTGATCCTTCTTTTGGGCTTTTTCAGATCTCTCTCCTTAAAACTATGCTTCCTGTGCTCACTTGGGCTAAAGCCACTCACCCTTGGTTTGGCTGGGCCATCCTTGTCAGGGATGGCTTTCTTCAATCCCTTTCCTTGCCTAAAAACCCTCTCTGCTCCTCCTCCATCACACCTATTCTAATTTCAATTCATCCCTCATTTAAAGCACTGGTCCTCAAACTGGTTGCGCATAAGCACTGTCCAAGAATCTTGAAAAGTCCCCATGGTTGGCTATGCTACAGTTAAGGCAGAATCTCTGAAGCTGAGGCCCAGGCATCAGTATCTTTTCTATTTCTTCCTTCTTTGGTTCTTCCTTCGAACCCAAGGCCTTGCTCATGCTAACCACATGCTCTACCACGGAACTTCCTTCTTTCTTTTCTTTGTTTCTTAATTTGTTTTTTCTTTTAGCTTCCTCAGTGATTCCTACATGCAGCAAAGGCTGAGAAGCAATGCTTTAAAGCCCACCTCCCTGGGATGCTCTCAACCTCCAGAGTGAAAGAAAGATGTCGGCTTTTCTTTTTTTTGGTATTTTAGGGAAGCATCCCCAGGGTGTTCAGGGTCTCACTATTAGATTGGATTTGTAGTAATCCACCTGTTTACAGCCTCCCAAGAGCTGGGATTATAGGCCCCCAATTATTGTCTCAGCATGCCCCAGGGGCGGGCTGGTATGGCAGGCCTGGGGGATCAAACCCCTACCCTTACACCTGCTTGAGGGTGCTTTAATCTGCTGAGCTATTTGGCTGGTCCTGGTTCTGTTGTTTATGGCTGTGTTCCCAGTGCTAACTCCAGTGCTTAGCATTAAACATATTTGTTGGATGAACACATAAAAACCCCTGTGCAGTGTTTCTTTGCTGCTTCACTGTGTCCTTGACTCAGCAGCCAGGTAAGAAAGAGGAAAAGCTTCAAGCAGGCCTGCCCCAGGCCCCTGGCAGGGTGACACGTTCCCCAGCAAAGGCGGCAGCTGTGTGCAGCACAGGACCCCAAACCAAGCTGATGGCAGGCAGAGGCTGAGTCTGTGCGCCAGTATGGGTCCCTGCCTCGCAACCTGCAAGGAGCAGGTAGCTCTCTACTGCAAGGGGCAGACTGGAGTGCCTGGTGAAGCCAAAGAGAAGGCACATTGCTAGATTAAGAGGGTGGCAAGAGTTACACAAAGGTAGGGATGACAGTAATAAGGAAACACAATGGTTTAATTTGGTTCTTGGAGGATAATCAAGTTGTTGTACCTCGTGTTGTTTATTCCTACAGCTGTCCAGCAAGTAATGAATGTGGTACCTACTGGTATGGAAATAGGGACAAGGCGGGACTTTGATTTCTTATTTGTTATTTTTAACCATCCAATTTCTACCCCCACTGAGCATCCTTATAGCCACAGGAGGGTCATAAAAATACAAATAACACCTAGGAGGCCTCCAGGCACGGACTCGTTACTTCTGCAGGGCGGCCGATTCTCTTAACTAGTGTAAAATCAGGCCAACAATAAATTGCCATTTTTTGTTGCAGTTTCTAGCACAATTTCAGAAAATGCAAGGAAATCACTAAATGTTTGTTTCTTAGATTTCAAAAGGGTGAGGCAAAGAATCTGTCCCAGGACTGAAATTATGGATCTTGGGAAGCTTTTAATCTAATGGCAATGATAATAGCAAGTCCTAACAGAGACATTTCTGCGTGTCCGACACACTCGCAAACCTTTCATCATTAAGTCATTTCATGGTCGTAATAACTCTGGGTGTGGGTACTATCATTATTCTCATTTTATAGGGGAGGGAGTAAGGGGACAGAGAATTTAACAGCCTTGGCCAAAGTTACAGAGATGGTTAGTTGTAGAGCCAAGATTTGACAGCTTGGGCACACGGACTGTGCAGTTCCTGTTCTCTTCTGGTGCACCAGGAAAACTGGGACTGTCCAGGTTTTCTCACTGAAATCTCATGTCCCAGAATCTGGGTTATAGCTGACCTGTGGTAACCGGTCATGACTGAGGACAGGAAGTTGGGACTGAGCATTTGTGATTGGCTGTCATGTAGGCCAAAGGTCACTACAGATAAAGGTCCCCCAAGGGCAAGGTAGATGTCAGAAGTGCATACTGTCACTTGTTTCAGTGTGTAGTGTGGGCTTTCCATAAGAGTCTACTACCTCTCAGGGGTAAGAAATCGGGCCATCCTTGGGTCACTATGCCATTCAGCCCTCAGTCTTCACAAGGGGTTTGTTCTAAGGTACCAAATCCCCAGATGCTCAGAGCCCTCATATAAAATGGTGTAATATTTGCATATCACCTACAGTCTTCTCATATACTTTAAATCACCTGGAGGTTGTTTTCCATGGCTAACAATGTAAATGCCACGCATATAGTTATGAGGTATTGTCTGAGAAGCATGGCAAGAGAAAAGAGTCTGTACATGTTTAGCACAAATGCAGTTTTGCTTGTGATCTATGGTTGATCAGAGCTGCAGATGCAGAGCCTGGAGATGGGGAGGCTCAGCTGTGCTCACAGTGGTGACAGCAGTGGGCTCAGAGTCCAGCTGCCTGAGTTCAAATCTTGAGCCTTACCCCTCGGCTGAATGTTCACCTATAAAAGCAGAGCAGAAAAGTACTGACCCTAGAGGGCTGTTGAGGTTTGCATGAGAAAATCTGAGATGCATGGCTTACAGAAAAATGTAGGCAACGGACAGCTATGATACTATTGTTACTATTGAAAGTGTCTTTAACTGGGCATGGCAAGGTTTGTGCATGTTTTAGGAAAGCCTTTAATATGTATATGGATTGACAGTGAGGATGGACTTCAAGCTTTTTATCTACAACAGGATTAAAGCTGGGCATGGTGGGGATCTACAGTTGATGGCCACTTTGGGTGACAGAGAAAAGGGGGGGGAGAGAGAGAGAGAGAGAGAGAGAGAGAGAGAGAGAGAGAGAGAGAGTCCAGTCTGAGGTGGGTATGCCCCATTCCCCTGAGGTGAGGGCTTGGCCACCTGCCACACAGGGGTCCCGACCATGTGCCCAGCAGCTCATGTCTCTATTGTGCTATGGAGCCACTGCAGAGGTCCTATGACCTGCGGATTCATAGCACTGAGGGGGAAAATGCAGAAGCCCAGCAAAGTTACTTAACCTGCCCAGGGCCATTCCCACTGCAAGAGGGCTGTGGAAGGTGTGATCCCAGGCCCAACAATTCTGTGACCACAGCCTTTCCTCCCCTCTATCCAGGGAGGAAGGTGGTGCTCAATGCAACCAACCCTGGACTGAAAATACTTGAACAAAACCTTGTGTCTGCACCAAACATGGATAGACCTTTCTGTCATTCCCTTAGCAATGCAATTGGAGCACTCTACACAGCCCTGACACTGCACTAGTTCTTAGAAGTCATCTAGAGATGATTTAAAGCATATAGGAAAATGTATACAGGTTATAAGCAAACACTGTGCCATTTTATATTAGGGACCAGAGCATCTGTGGATTTGGTATCTGTGAAGCCTGGAACGAGCTCTCTCTGGATACCTAGGGATGACTGTGCTCCCTGATTTCATTCCTTGTCTCTAAGCAACATTTTCCCTCTTTCTCCTCCCTCCCCTAGCCCTGTGTCCTCTCAGGCTTTCACACTGAACCATATCCCAGACCTTTATCCTTTATCTTCACACAGTCTCACTAAGTGGTTAAACATCTAAGTTTGCTCAAACTTGCCATCTTCCTTCCTCAGCCTCCCACAGCACTGGAATTACAGTGTCTCCACTGTGCCTGGTCCTTCTCGCTCCCAGCTTCACTTCCATCTAGATTTCCCTTTGGTGAGCAGATGCAGAGAAACTCTGGAGCTTCTTCCCCTTGCAGCTGATGGGAACCCAAAGTGAGCAGCTACTTTGGGTTCTGATGGGAATCTGTTAGAGGGAGGGAGGCAGCGTGTAGCATGCCCACTCTACTGCCACTAACAAAACAGTTTTGCAAGCTGAGAGACAGATTGTGCCATAGGACCTGGCAGGAGAAGTCATCTCACACTGGCATGGTGGGCCATGGTAGGAGTGTGCACCTTTGTCTCTGCTGTCCCTAGTCCTTGATGACTCTAGGGTGGGGGGAGTCAAAGGAGAAAGGATTTCCAAGGTAGAGATCCCAAAGCCAGCTAGAACATTCACCCAACGGGTATAGTGCACTGATTTCTACAGTAGCCCATAAGTTCATGCTTTCTTTCATTCAACAAATGTTTCTTGAGTATCTACTATGCACAAAGTACTTTCTGGACTCAGCATACACAGTAGAAAATGAGAAAAATAAAGTCTTAAAAGTTTTATATTCTACTGAGTGGGGACCCACGGTAAACAAATGTGAAGGTAGTATGTCGGGTATGGCAACTGCTCTAGGGTTGCACAGAGACAGGGCACCGTGGTGGATATGGGGACAAAGACTGCTGTCCTGTACAGGGTGGTCAGAGAAGGCTTTGCTGACAAGCTGAACTGTGGGCAAAAATGCCACGGGGAGCAGGAACCACGCCATGCCACTATTTATGGCTCGGTAGTCCAAGCACAGAAATCAGAAAGACAAAGCTCTGAGGCAAAAGAGTCAGAGTGCTGGAAAGACAGGGAGGTGACCAGTGTGGCCAAGTATGCCACGGGCAGGGTTCCTGATCCCAAGTAAAGGGACCGATTTTCATTTGAAAATGGGGTGGAAGTTCTGGTTGCACTTTGGCTAGGGTACCAGTTTGGGTGCCAGCAGGGTACCAGCCACTTGCAGATGTGTTTCAGTTTCCCAGCCTAACTCTGTGGAAGAAAAGATTCTTGACACACAAAGCAGAAGATACAATAGCCTGCCCACAGAGCAGCACCCTAGGTGACACACAGAGCCAACCTTGCTGGGACTTGGCTAACAGGTGAAGGTGAAAAGCTGGGTTTGTGAAGTGACCTCGCCCTCCCAAGTTCCACATGAAAGGATATGCACAGTGTTGGGGGGAGAGGGTGGCACGTGGAGGCTGCGCTGTGCAGGACGCACCCAGGAGGGATGGGAGGAGGACAGCACCAGTGGGTCACTGAGCCTCTGTCTGTCCATCAGGTCAAGGTGGACAAGCTCAAGGGAACAGCTCTGGCAGTCAGACTCCCTGGCTTGCTCAACTCCAGTTCCAAATGAGGAATGGATTTACTCAGCCAGTTTATTCTGGTTCATGCTGGCAACGGGGCCTCCTTGGGCCACACCCCCTGCTATTCTTCCTGACCGTTTAATGCCTTTGTGTTATATTAATCCCTCGAGGCCACTTGACCCACCCAAATTGTGGCACTCACCCTCTTACGATGCTTTATCTTTATATCTATCTACATATATAATATGCAAAATTTGTGTTTATTAATCTGTCAGATTTTTTTTTTTTAACCAACAAATCCCTTTAAATTCTCAGAAGTCCTCGCCAACAAACAGTAAATTTCCACTCACTCCATCCAGCAGTGCATGTTTTACCTTGTTTTATGGCACTTTTTACCTTATAGAGAGGTGATAAATACATTTCTATCTCCACTCTGCGTCTTCACCCTTCTCTTCCCTCTGGTTGGTGCAGTGTCTCCCACAGCCACTGTTCAACCTGAATGCAGACTCACTGACCATTTGCCCTTGCTATCTGGCGGCCTAAGCAGGCCTGAACCATCACCTTTGCTCTCTGTGACTCTACCTGCAGGTAGTGATCTTGCCTTTTTCTCCATTCGGTGTTCAGCTGCTCAAGGACTTGTGGGAAGGTCACTGGCCACTACAGTTCTTCTTTTTTACAACCTATAAATTCTGCACTAGTTCTGAGCAACAAGCATACTTATCTGCAGGATAGTATGAGGAATAAGGAGACTCAGGCTTCCAGCAGTACAGAACGGTAGTCTGCATTCCAACAATCTGGCCAGCCTATTGTTAGGCGCTATTCTTCAGTTTTGTATAATGAGGCTAGTTTCCTCTTCAAAAATCCTCTCATTTACTGTGAAACTAAATTCTCTCTCTTCAAATACATTTTCTACATGCAAAACAGCAGTCTGTTTCTGCTAAGTCACATTCTAGCTAAATGGATAATTGAATGGCAAATGGGAGCTGCTACTCAGCTGCTAACCTGCAGAGTTGCTACACATACACACTTCCAAATTGCAGCAGAGCAATCCCCGGGAGGCAGAAAGCATGACTGATTTTTCCAATAAAGCTACAAAAATCGATAATCCTTCTAGATGGAACACTCGCATCTCTAACCATCTTTGAGTTTCATCTTCCTCTGCCATTCCTCCCAAACAGGCCCCTGTCTTTGGCTTGGCTCACAAGCCCTCAACCCCTTACCACCAGGATCGACCGTGATCTCACTCCAGTTCTGCTGAACGTACCTTTTAGAGAGGCCCTGCAATGCGTCTTGATTTAGAGATGCTTGGGCTTTATGTGGCTCTGGGAAATGTTGCTTAGCTTTTCTGGAGCTCCAATAAGTTCTGATGTATGGCTGTGCATGCCTGCATGATTAATGGCACATGCAAGGACTCAGAGCATTCAGAGGTCACCCTGTGTGTACTGAATTACACAGTACAGATCCAAAAATACCCTTGGATGAAAATCCTGGCTGCACACAAAGGCAATGACATTGCCTGCTTTAGCTGACATTGCCTACGACTTGGTGCTTCCCAGGAAAGTCACCTCACTAAGGCAAATAATTTCAAGATAAAATCAGGACCGTTTTGATCTCTTGGCTATTGCTCTGCGTAATGGCATAGGTATTAGGATAAAAAGGAAGCCCGAATACACTAGCAGGCTGCAATCTTAGTTTCTCACAGGACTCCCAAATTCAGAGTACCCAGGCCACGGTGTGAAGCAAATTAAATGTCCGTGCAAAATACGCTACTGTGTGCAGCGCTGTGACTGAGAATTTAAATGCACCAAAGTCAAGAGATGCAAAATGATGGTTCCCACAGCAACTATAACTCAGTTCTCTGGTGAATATAAAATTAACTTTATTGCAAAACATGCTGTTCAATTTACGCCTTAATCTAGTCATGGCAGAGTTATAGTTGCTGTGAGAACGCTAACTCTGAATTGTTTTGAATAATTAATTTAATGAAAAGTTGGTAGAAATGTGAACTCTGATAGAAAGTCAACTTAAATTTAGGAAAGTTGGCCAATTACGCCTATGGGGGGTGGCAACGAGTCATTCCTGGACTCTGAGATTACCTGCTGCGCTCCTTGGCCTAGAAGGGCCCTGGTAAAGCTCACCGAACACTGTCCGGTACCACTGAAGGCATTCTCCACTGACTGGTGATGGTGGCTCCCTGGGGCCCACAGACCTGATTTTACTGCTGGGCTCCATACAAACCTGCTTGCTGTACCTACCTGGGGACAATGCAAGGGATCAAAAGAGTGAAATGAGTAAGCCTGGTCTCTGTTAGCCTGGATCAGGAGCTCACCTGAGGCTGTCCCTGAGTGTTAAGTCATTCACACATTACTTAACCTTTCTGAGCTGGCTTTCTCACCTGTAAAAGGAGGATGCTAACAGTGGCTGCCTCCCAGCATGGACATGAGGATTAGACAAGAGAAGGCAAGAAGAAAGGTTTGTACTAATGTTGTTTAGACAAGCTATCATGTCTGCATCTTGTCCTCTGAATAACCACTATGAAGACAACAATATGCAACGTGTTAATTATTGTATCTGTCCTACGAACCTGTTTTGAAACTGCCTCATAGCTATTTTTTTTCCTCATTAAAATGAATAAAAAATTAAAAGAAAAGAACTTAGCATTGGGGCTGGCAAGTTTTGTGCTAAGTACTCAATCACTGTTGGCTGGTACTATCTGAAAAAGGGAATTCAGTAAGTCAGTAAATTAAAAACATGGACAAAATCTACTACTTGGCCTGTCTGGTTACTTCAGTCTGAACTGATTTGGCATAAAACTGAGCCAGCAGGCAGAGGGGATGAAGACAGGAACACAGGTTGGCAGTAAGTTTCGTAAGCAATTGCACGCCTTCCCTGAGACCTGAGGCCACTTCTGTTGAAGTCCTAGAAACAAACCAGTCTATCACCTGTTTTACCAGATTAACATCTTTTGACCTGTTTTTTCAATTATCTGTTTTTTTCCAGGAACTTTTAAAGAATTTCTCCCTCTAATTCCTTTCCCTATTGTGAAATTTTCACACCATTGATATACTATGTGCATTGGATACGTCTATACTATACATAAAAAAAAATAAGAATTTTTTTGTCCTCCCAAGAAGCACTTTTCTCTCGATTGGGAGTGACGTCACGCCCTTCACAAGGTAGGTGCTAGATCACAGGCAGAAAGAAATTCCTCACTGAACACTGAATGGCTTCACTCAGGAGAAAACCTATATTTGCTATTCTGTGTTCAAACCCAGTGTCTACTTCTAACACATGGACTCTTTTGGCAGCTGAGAGACAGAGTATTTTTGAAGCTACTTATAATGGCTCCTCTCTAGCCACCCTCCCAACTCTTCTCCTCGATATAGTGTGATGGCTTTTTAAAATCTGTCTTAAAGGCCTCGGGTGGTGAGTGGGAAGGAAGGGCACGTACCCAGGGAATCTCAAGCCAGCCGGCACTTACTGAGCACCTGCTGGATTCCAGGCTCCAAGGCGAGGGATAATTTAGGTTCTTTATGAACAACATGTTTTGCTGCTTGGTACTCAGGCTGGCTAAACCCAAGGAGTGGGCCCCGCTAGATGTCACCTTTCTTGGGAGGTATTGTCAAGGTTTTCATAGAAAGGGGTAAAGCCACAGCCTGTGAGGAAAAACAAATTAAAAGGCAAAACCCCAGCAACATGCAATTTTAGCTCCTAAAGTTATTCCCAGCTTGGCTCAACTACCTTCTTTATGCATCAGCCTCATGCCGTTTGCAGGGCCTCTTCTTCCTTCCTCTTAAGAGTCTTGGCTGGCAGTTTTCTACCTCACTGAGATCAGTATCAGTAACATTTTAATATCTCCTAAAAGACATGATTTTATAACACTGCAATCGTTTTACTTTTACTGCTCAGAAAATATTTTAAAGTTGTATTACTTAGCATAAGCCAATGTCATTGGTGATGGCAGCAGAAATTTAAACATCCTAGTGAAGCCAGTCCCATGGAGATGGAGGTGAGGAGCACAGAGGCAACTGAAAGGGCCCTGAAGGTGCAGCAAGGGCTGCAGTCGCATGGAATTCCAGCCCAGCTTCTCATGAAACCCGAGTGGGTCTGAAAGCGGCAATCCTGGGGCTGAGCTTCCTACTGATGCCTTCACCTGCCAGAGGGTCCCTGAGTTGAACCATTTCCCATTGGGCATCAAGTTCACCTGCAGACTGGTCCAGCCTGGTGGGTGGAAGATCGCATTCTCCTTCCACTTGCCCATACACTGCGCTTGATTCTGTGGCCTTTATGGGGTGTGCACGCGCGCGCAAGTGTGTGTGTGTATGTGTGTGTGTGTGTTTCACCATTTTGTTTATATGCACTCTGAGGCTACAACGGAGAGGTCCCTATCACAGTGCCCCTTTATCTCCCTGGAACATATATGTGTGTGTGTGTGTGTGTGTGTGTGTGTGTGTGTGTGACAAATACAAATTGTGATGGCTTTGTCTGATACTTTGGGAGGCTTGATGAATGAAGGGACAGCAAACCCTCAGCTGACCTTTGAAAGCCTGAACAGCTTCCATTCTGCAAAGCGAAGTGGAAAGCAGAAGTCAATTTCTCCCAAGGCAGCAGAAAGGTCATTTCTTTATATATAAAGCAATGGCTTTTATACAAAGAAATGGCTCTTTAAATCTACACACCTTTGAAATATTCAATATTGATTTTGATCTATTGGGAAGAGCTAAAACATTGTGCTGGGTTCTGGAAGCTCAAGCAACTTTTGCTTCCAACTAAATCAAGGAGGAATTTCTCATTCTTTTTGGGGGATCTTTAGTGCCTTCATTCCTAGAAAAGATAGCTCCCTAAGGAAGAGTGTCTTGATGTATGGGATCTGATGGGAAGCCAGTGGATACTGCAGGTTTGTATCCCCAGTAAGTCTCATCTCCCCAACGCATGCATGCAATGTGGCCAGGTGTTCCCCTGGCTTTGCACCTGCCTCTGAAGGATGTTAATGGCATGCCTGCATGCAGAGAGAGTGAATGATCACAGTAGAATATCATGCTGGGAACTCTTCCCAGGAATCAGTAGCCTGATCTGAGATAATTTAAAAGGGAGAGCAAGGCAATTTAAAAAATGCAGGATACTTGTGCTGTGCTGTCCTGGGAAAAATATCAACAGGTTTACACTGCTGAACTGGAGTCTTCTCTCTGGGTCATGCCTGAAAAGCCCAAGGAATTCCCTGAGTAGAGCAGGACAGAGAGCACCTGGGCCCATGAAGCACAGGGGAGAGGGCAGGACAGGGGACTGTGCAGCAAAGCCCTTAAACCAAGTTATGGAGGGGAAATGACAACCATAGAAGACCTCCAGGCACTGCTGGTTGTCCTATCCAAGGCAATTCAGAGAAGATTGTGGTTCCTGGTCTCCAAGGCACTTCCCAGTCCCACCCCTATTTTCCATGGCTACCCCTATTAATTCACGGCAGCTGGACAGAAGGCATATTTGCATGCCAGCTCCGTGAGGGAAAGGCTTCATAGCTGTAGCTTTGTGAATCTAAGGAAGAGAAAGGAACACAGGGACTCTAAGCAGCACAAATTATTAGGCATTATTAGCAAAATACAGGGATCTAGAAACCTGTAAATACACATTGGAAGGTTCTCAGTCTTGAGCATTTGTAAAAGTAGCATTTCAGAGAATGGCATCAGACCAATGACCAAGGTGGGAATATGTTGTAATGGGTATGGATGTACCATGCCAGGCTGCTGAGAGGTCAGGTGGGCACACACACATGCATGCATACACAGACGTGTACACACTCACACGCACAACAGGAATTAGGTGCTGGCTCATTTTGCTTGTATTTATTGTTGGAATTTGGGGCTTTGCTGTCATTTGGAACAGATGGAAGGAAGAGAAATGTGGCAGAGGAGGCAGTAATGAGAAACCCTGCCCATGCATCTTGAATGCTATATTTGCCAATTGTGTCGACCATAGATTTAAAGCAATGGGTCAACAGAGCTGGCCTTGTCCAAATTACTTTCTGTTGCTGCTTACTGTATATTTTGGGGAGATTTCTACCTGTCTGCCCCACAAGTTTGCCGTGAGGCTGACTTTGGCAACACAAAGTTTTTTGAGCTCCTTGGAGAAAATTCACCATGTAAGTGCAAAGTATCACCATTGTGCCATGGTTGTGAGACTCCCAGCAGCTTCCAACAGTCACTAAGGACAGTTGGGGCATTAAGCAAGAGAAGTTAAAGCTGTCCCAGTCTCAATCCAGGCAAATGGTGTTTCCTAATTCAAGACTAATCCTGCTCTGGAGGCGAGTGTCAGGGCTACAGATGGGTGGTCCATTTGGCCCCCATTCAGTTGTATTTCAATGACTTGGACAACATTTTAATAAATGTTGACTTGCCAACATTTGAAAACTGGGACAGTAGGCATAACAAAGCTGATTTCTGGCCTTTGCTGAAAAACTGGACATTTTGGAAAATCCTGGCTTGCATTTCTCCATGGTAATCGTCAGATGGAGCTGGATCATGTCAGCCCTCCACAGACAGGGCATTCATATCCTGGTTTATTATCACTTCCTGCTCTCTCTTACACCCTGTTTAATGTGCTCGCACTGTTCTTGCCTCATTCATGTACGGGATATTGGGGTTTGCAATTCTTCTTATAGGTTTTGCCCTCCCTTGGCTTAAGTCAACCAAGACTCTGACTTCATTGTGCCCTCATTATCCAAATCTAGGTCAACTCCCCTCACAGAGAAAAGCCTGCCTAGCCACCTCTCCCCAAGGGGAAATGAGAAGGGAATGTGGTCTCTTCCACTTGCTTCCTCCTCCCATTGGTAATTCTACCTTAAAAGCTCTAAGTTTTCTTACTTAGAGATGTCCAAGTAGTAATCCAACTAAATTAGATTATAAGCATCTGCTGGTTTTCATAATAAATAAAAATATAGATATAGCTGGAGAAGATGAGATTTAATTAATGAGTGTAATTTAACGGAACAAGTTGTGCCATATACAGTAGATTAAAAGATAAAGGAGTATAGGAGGGAAAATCAAATTTTAATGAGTTGCCATTTCACTTGATTTAACTAAATTTCCTCCATTGTAGAAAATATTAACACTTACAAGTTACTCCTGTGTGTGCACCGACATGGCGCGATACCTGACTACTTTCTCTCATGCACTTGCACTTGGTTATAGTGAGTTTTTCACTTTACCTGATTGTGTGTTGTGTTACTGTTTGAAGTTTAAGCCTCATATCCTTATATTGATCTCCTTGGAAAGCCGTGAGTAAGGGTTAGTGTTGAAAACTAAGTCCAATGTTACTGCCAGAAAGGCCAAGGAAGCGTCTTGAGGTAGAACATAGCTAAGTCTGCAGTGGCAAAAGATGGGGGAGGTTTGAGGTTCCTCAATACCTGACCTTCAGCAAAACTTTTCTTTCCTTGGACTGTACTATTTACACACAGGGGCTGCTATATTATGCCTATTATGGTACTAGCACACAGTAGGCCCTCAAACATGTTTTGCAAATGATTGATTGCTCAGTAGGAGCCAGACACAAGGAATGTGGAGCCCATCTGTGATGGGTGATACCTCGATGGCCTCGCTGATGCTTGGGACACCATGTTTCTGCAACTGGCAGCCATGTCTACACTTCTTTCTGCTTTTCTTTGGCTTCCAGTGTTTTTCATTCTTAAAGGAGCAGAAGGCAGGTGTCCTAGGGAGCCCCTGGGACACTGAAGCAGGAGAAGGGCTGTAGACAGTGGCATTAGCATATGAGGTTGGGTTCTGCTGGCCTTTGAAGTGCTGGGCCCTTAATATTAGTGTCTGTCACTCTTGGTTTATTAATTACGTACTCTGCCAAGATATGCCAGGGAGCTATGGTAAAAGGGTGCAGGTGTTTTTTTTTTTTTTTTTAAACTGCACTAGGGATTGGACTCAGTGGCTTGACATTGAGCTACAGCCCCAAACCTTTTCAATGTTTTTTTTTTTATTATTATTTTAAAAAATTATTTATTTGGTACAAGGTCTCACTACATAGCCCACACTCATAGTGATTCTCTTGTCTCAGCCTCCCAAGAGCTCTATCACCAAGCCCAGTTTATTTTTTATGTTTGAGATAGGGTCTTGTTAGTGGCTAAGTTGCCCAGGCTACGCTCAAACTTGAGATGCTCCTGTTGTATCCTCCTAGAGTACTGGATTATAGACACGAATCACCATGCCCAGCTGGCATAAATGGCTTTAAACTTATTATTGAAATAGGTGTTAAATGTGCCACATAATAGTAGGAAATAGGGATTACTATTCCCAACTTACGGATGTGCTTAACAGAAACTTATTTAAGATACATAACTTGTCAAATGCTACCCAACTTTCAAGTGGTAGGGACTAGATTTGAAGACTGTTTGATTACAAAGGTTATACATTTAATCCTTTTTGCTACACAATTCCCCAAATTACCTCATCCTCTGAATGTATAAAAAAATGACAACGGCAAAGCGTTGACAAAGAGTATTAGTAGCAAAGAGGGGAGATGTTACATTCTATAAACATAATGTAGGAGATACTGACAATTTGCGATGGGTTTTGATGTGCATTATGCCTTTCAAACTATTTAATTCTGCGCAGACTGTCTTCTGTGCTAGGCTTCTCAGTGATATGATAACGTTTCCTTTATCAGGCCCCCAGAGACGAGGTCCTTAAGTGAATGGATACAGATCTTTCTTGGCCCCATTAAATGGAAAGAAAAAGTCAAATCAGTTCATATTCAAAGTATAGCAAGAAGTTGATAGCAACATTCTTAGGGGACTCAACTTGACTTGCTGGCATTCCTTGGGATAATAGGAAAAAGCTACCTTCTTGCACTGCCCCCAGTATCTTCCATCTTTCTCTCCAGTCACAGGAATTGCAATCATCGTTACATTTGGGCTTCTTGGGCTCACATTCACTCCAGCAGCGGGTGGGAGCAGTCTCACTGCCCTGTGGCCGGGACACTCTGCAAAACCATTGCTTTGAGTTTCATGTCACTAGAAAGAGTGCATTTTAGATACAATAGTGTGGCTGGTCATCAGTAGTTCTTCACTTGCTGGAGTAAAGTCAGGTACAAACATTTCCTCTGTGCCTATGAGATAGTTCTTTCTAATCTTTTGAGCTCCTCATACCCTGACACCATTTCTAGACACCTACTCAGGGCTGTCTGGCAATCCCTTTGCAGTTAAGCATAATTTTAAAAATAAGGAAAATGCAATTCACACTTATCAGAGCCCATCATTCAGCATACAGCTTTAGACAGATGACCCTCTGGGGCCATGCTAGAATCAAATTTACTGTTAATTTGACCAGTGATGGTGGTGGTAAAACTTAGAATCTCTGGCCTAGGATTTTTAGCTCTTCAAATTCCTACTGGACAGCAATTATGGGGCACTTTTTCTTGGTCGTTAGGAACATTGTTATTTTTCCTTTTCTCTTTGAGATCAGGTAGAAGGTGCCATATGTGTTGTATTTTGAGATACATGATGCTGGGTTTCATCAAGATAAGAGGGAATAGCTCCAAAGAGTCTTTTGAGAAACTGCCTGAAACCTAGGTTTCAGGACCTATATAGGCAGTTCCTTCTCCTAAATGTAGCATTTTGTGAAGGCATGAGTCCTCATGGACTCTTATTTGCAGTTAACCTGCCTGAAAATGTAAATAACGCTTATGGAGATTTTTCTAGAAAACTGCTTGTCTAAACAGTGGTGTCTTAACTGGGTTGAAAGTGGGACTTAGAGAACTTATGGGTATTCTCCCCCTACCTCAGCTGCTAGGAGACTGTCTATTGGTAAGGAGAGGTGAGGAAACCAGAGGGACTCCATATGTCTGGTCTACAGTGACACTAAGTCTTGAAATAAGAGAAAGGTGCTATAGATGAAGGTGAAGGAATGTCTTCTCAAAGGAACTAGGAACCAGCTGCTCAAAGGGGACAGTGTGCTGTTGTCTCCTTCACTGTGTAACACAGCAGCATTTCAGGACAGTGGACACTAAAGTTATGGAACTGAAAACCTCACCCCATCATGGGAGCTGCCAGTAGGTGAAGAGCTGCGGAATTCCCTGAAAGTGGATTGCGCAGATAGCAGACTTCACTAAAAGGCCTAAGCTTGAAGAATCTGAATGCACTAAACATGAGCAAGTAAGACATCCTTACAAACTTCTAGAAAATTTTGAGGAGAGTGTCAAGTAGATTTTGCAGTTCAGACAACCTAAGAAGCTGCTGCGATGAAGGGTTTGGGGTGCTGTGGGGTCTACTTGTCTTGGGATAGTTCTCAAAGGGGCCATGGTGCATCTCTCTTCTAGCTTTACAATGTCCCTTGTCACCTACTAGCCTTATTTTGTCTATTATCCCAACTCACTTGGAAAAGCATATAAATCTCTGCTGAACTGATCTAACTTGACATGTGTCAGCCAAAGGGAGTGGGCCACTGTTCAGGGATCTTAGAACAGACAGAAAGTCATGTTGCCATGAACCACAGATGAGGTTGTGGAGAATACTCTGGTGAAAGTCATGAAGAAAAAAATGGGATTCATTCCTTAAGGATCTTAATAAAAGAGTAAAAGAAATGGCTGGTAGCTTTTAATTACTTTGGAGACATTTCATCCTAATAGGACCAAATAGGCTTCTCCCTTCCTGATTACAATTAAAGTATGCTTTAAAAAACAAACGCTTTACTTTAAACTAGGGATATTTTTTTAATTATAGGAAAGATTAACTAAATACACTTTCTCTTGAAATTTAATCCATTCTAATTATCTGGAGCCTGTTTATGATGAAATACTTAAAAATTTTGCCTCCCTTCTATTTCATGCAGCTTCTTTCCTACTCACAAGTAGAAAAGCTGAGAGAAGGCCAATCCTACTTGCCTTGTGCAGGTATGACTACAGAAGGCAAAGAGGTGCCTAATAAAAAAGGACAAGGTAGTAAGCGATAGACTCATTTTGGTTAGCAGGGTTTCAAAATGGTGCTATCTTGCATTCCAAATGTAGTAGCAGCAATCCTTTTAAAGAGAGGGCATGAAATAAAATGCTATGAACAAAGAGCTATCAGTGAAAGTCCCTGGACAGGCAACTTGGGAGGAAATGCAAAATCAGTGTCTGACACAAACAACTAGGATAACCTGGGAGGCTCCTGATGACCCAGAAGTTGAGTCAAGGGACTGTAGAGAATGCCAGGTGTGATGCTTGGATCATGATCCAAGGACTCATGCAATCTCAGGGTGGGAGGGATGAGGGTAATTGTGAAGTTTATGGGGTTGAATGGGAACAGAAAATCAATGAGTTCTGATTTTCTGGAAGGCACACACATGCTGCTTCATGGACTCAAAGTTGGGTCTTCTATTGTGTGATGTACAGAGCAGTACAAGTAAGTCTTGCAATCCAAATCCTGAGGAATGAGACAGAAAGCAAAAGAGAGTCCAGCAAAATGTAATCTAGGAGACATGGGAGAGGCAGTGCCCTTCTAACTTGAGAAATGCCAAATTCCTTCTAAAAGAATATCCTTGCAACACCTCAAGGATGTTGATGGTCTCTAGCTTGAGAAATACTGTCTTAAAATACCTTTTATTTTATTCTATCCATCAATAACAGATTTCCAAATAACACCTCAAAGAAATTTTTCTTTTGAAATATACCTATTTAAAAAATAAACGCCAGAATTAAAGGTAGATTCTCCTAGGCCTCTTGGCCTAGGAAAAGAGGTGAAGCGTGAGTACCTATGGTCAATGATAGCAAAACCTCACTTCACGACAAGGTTTTAATGCAAATATTTAATTCCATAAACAACTGGGCAATTTGGTACAATGAACAGGTTCAATTCCAGGTGGGAGAGACCTTTTCCAGCTCTGTATAAAGACAAGATGCCAGCAGGCTGCAAAGAAAAGCTTTGTTTGGAAAAGAGATGGGGTTAGGTGTTGTGTTGACCTGTATTAATTATTTGATGGGTGGGAAAGGCAGATATGTGAGAGGTTGCTGAAGGTGAGAGAATTTTTGTTCTCATAGTATGGGCTGAGGATTGAACCTGAGCAGCATGAAACTTCATGCCCAGCACAATTTAATTAATTAATTAATTAAATTATTTATTTATATGAGACAGGATCTTATTAAGTTGCTGAACTTGCAGTTCTCTTGCCTCAGCCTCCTCAGTAGCTGTGAAAAACAGATGAGTATCTTCAATCTTGGAGGGAGAAGCATTTCGTTGAGTATTCTATTGTAAAGGTCCTTTACACAAAAGACAGTGTTGACATTAACTCACGTCTACTCTACTCTAATGCTATGTTTGGCACTGTGCCAAGCACTACCTCCAGCCCAAGGAGGTAGGCATTATTTGGTATCCCTATTTTACAGAAAAGCCAGTGGTCAGGATTTGAGCACAGGCAGACTGACACAAAAGCTAGTCCTGCACTTCTCACAAAGCCAATGTGATATATATAGAGAGGTGAAATTTTGTTTTAACATCATCTTTCTATATTAAAATTATACATAAAGATAAAATGGGGTCTGATTAGTGAACCTATGATACATGGTATTTTTTTTTTCCAGTATCAGGGATTGAACACAGGACCCTGTGCTTGCCAGACAAATGTTTATTCTACTGAGCTATCTTTCCAGCCCTGATCACTGAACCTATGAATGGATGTGTTTCTGCATACAAAAAGACTGTGCAGATATATTGGATATAAATTAGAAATGAGATGTGATAGAAAATTAACAAATTAGTGAAAAAGCACCGTTCACTATTCTTAATAATTCACTAATATATCATCAGTTGAGTCAGTCCTCCTTTGTGGCTGTCCTAGTGTGAGGCTTATGCTATATATTATGGGAACATACAATGAAGATTCACATTATGTTAGAGAGAAAGGTTTGATTGCATTAGATTGGCTCATTCATATATTTCTGCATCAAAAGTAATAAAACTCTGGAAATGGTCAGGTCCTTAGAGACCATCTCATTCAAGTGTGTTCTAAATTCAGTCAATCACATAGAGCATTTGTGATATTTGCAATATCTACACTGTTATTTACTTAATATTTTTCTTTAAATTTACTCAGCCTAATAATGCTACCTACTTTTACCACATCTGTAAGCAGTAACACCTATATAATCATGAGTTTGATGTGCTAGTTTACTTTTTCTAGTACTTACGTTTTCAAAGCCCCTCAGAACTATTCAATAAAGTACATCTGTATGTAAGTGAAAAGCATCTCACATTTGTGTATCACATCCCAGAAAGCAATTATTGGGTCAGACTCTCACATTTACCACAGGAGAAGACCAAGGCCAAGGGGATGTGGTGACTTCCCTTGGGGCACACAAGAATGTGTTGGCAGATAAGCTTAGGACACAGGTGTCCCCATCCGTCAGCCCATGTTTCTCTAAGCCATCATGGAGAATCAGACATGGACTGATAAAGAAGGTGCTCTTCACAAATATCCCCAAGAGTGGGACTCTCCAGATCTCTCTTTGGTTTTCTTTCTTTTATTGTAAAAGCTTTAGTGCCCCTTGTGAGGTCCAAGGATCACACACTTGGAAAGGACACTCATTCTTTGTAATAGCTCAAGGGCACAGCACTCTCTCTGTACACTGGCAAAACTCATCCCACCCTTTCCAACAGGCCTTACTCATATGGCTGTCTTTTCTTCTGAGTTTGGAATCTTCCTGGCTCTGACTCTCACATATGGTTTTATGATCTAAGAGCTGCAAGCCCATTTTAGTTCTTTGCTTTTATGAAATCTTGTGTCTCTTATCAAGCTATATAATGAAGTTTTGGTTAATGATACCACATATATGACGATGTCCCCATAAAATGACAATGAAGTTGAAAAATCCCTAGTATTTACTGACAGTGTAACCTCATAATCTCCTATCACAAGTTCTTCAGTTGTTTTTGATGCTGGTGGAAACAAACCTACTGTCATATAAAAGTATAGCACATATAATTATATATAGTGTATACTATTTGATTAACAGCCTTAACTATTTATTATAGTGTGCTTTTTATCATTAGAGTATTCTCCTACTTATAAAAGCTTACTGTAAAACAGTATGCTGTATTTTGCCAGCAGCTTTTTACATTGTCTCCTGACTTCTGCAGGAGGCCACACTGAGTGACTGACCTAAACTGTCTATGTTTGTGCAAGTACACTTTAGGATGTTCACATGACAGTAGTTCTCAGAATGTGTCTCCACTGTCAAGTGACACATAATTGTACTTGGTGGGTCTGGCCCTGCCACAGTGGGCTACAACTAGTAAAATGACCCAGCTAGTTCCTCAGAAACATGAAGGGGATAGTACAGAGGCTAATCCAAGCCCCAGTCTCACTACAGAACTCAAACACGAAGAATTCTTCCCCTCTTCTTTTTTGATGGTAGCTCACTTAATGAACAGATATGACTGAATCATTTAGAAAGCAATTTCAAAAATGCTTCCACTTAAACTATAGGTCAAGTTGTAAAGTTAGGATGAAATCTGTGTCCAATTTGTCTATTTTCCAAGAGCCCTTCCTCAATATTCAGGGCAAGAAAGTGAACACTTCTAAAGAGGAGAATCTCATTACCCATAAAACATTTATTTCCTATCATTTTATTTTATTTTTTTGCAGCAATGTAAAAATGTGTTCATGTAACTTCTACCTCCCAGTCTTCACTTTGTATTTGGATAGAAACTTTGAATACACTATCTGATTCAGATGCAAAGAAAATTTCTGGGCCTGTGGGATGCCGAGTCTGCACTGAAATAGAAGGCTCATATTTTGGTCAAACTGTGGAAGTGGAGAAATCAGTCAGTGAGAAGTTTGTCTATAATCTTGAGTAGTGGAAGACTAGCACTATGGGAATTTACAGAAAGAAAGAAAGAAAGAGAGAAAGAAAGAAAGAAAGAAAGGAAGGAAGGAAGGAAGGAAGAAAGGAGAAAGAAAAGGAACTCTGAGGACAGTGCCAGCGGAAGCCCCTGGAGGGTCAGGTTAATTAGCCAATCAGGGAGTGAGCTGTTCCCACAGACGTGGTGTTAAGAACGACTCCACAGTGCCTAATTTCATCTCAACTTGATCTCACCATAGAGTCATGAAAGCTCAAACGTTCAAGGACAGTAACGAGGGGAGAAAAAAAGTTTCCACTACTTGGAATGAAAGCAGAATGAGATGCCAAGGCAGCTGTCCTCAGTCTGAAGTTGGTTAATTTTAACGGTCTGTTTCTTCCCAGTCAGTTCCCTATTGTTTTGAAGTGTCTCCCTCTTGGACTGTGACCCTGTCTACTTCTGATGACAATCACTTAATCAGCACATCACGTTGTCGCACGACTGGTTTTACCTTGGGTAAAGATTCATTTTCTTTATTAACATCACAGGAACTGATTTCTTTCCCCAATCAATTAGAGAGGAAAAATAGAAGGGCCCAGTGCAATCGAGGGAAAAGAAAACTATTCTGACTTATGGTACCTGCTCAGGTCACTTAGCCCCACGTGGCTCTGGCAATCAAGTCATCATGACTCTGAAATGTGATCAGAGGTCAGGACTGCACAGGTAAAATACACAAGTCGGGCCACCGTGCCCACTGCCTCAACACCAAACAACTCACCCATGTGTCGAAAGTGCCATCGTCAACAAGCTCAGCCTATGGGTGTGTCTGTTTGTCCTACTCAAAACGGAGTCTGGACAATCCATGCTCAGTAGATAATTCCAACAGTGCAACATTAATATTTAGCTTCCTTCCTTGTATCCCATGGTGATGATGAGTGTTGGTGTCTCCTTGTGTTTTGCCCAATTATTCTGCTGGAAAAACATGCTAACATCTACTTCATCTCTTTGTAATATAAGAGACACTTATCTGAGTTTATTACAGTTATAGTGATTTTGACCTAATAAAAATGCTACAGTTCCTTCACGCTCTGGTGGCATAGCCGTTGAATGACTGTCTTATGTTAAAATTTCAATACATAAGGAATGGTGGCAGACAATAGGCAGATAGCAGGGGATAGGGACAATAACCCTTTTTAAGATCCCTTAAAAAATAAGCCTCTTCTTACCAAGTAACTTGTCTTTTAATTTATACAGAAGAGTGAACTGAACCTTATCAAAATAATGCTAATATATTCCAAAGATGTACATGAATTGTGGTTGATTTTGAATTCAAAGTATAATTCTGTAGCTTTCAGCCATACCTTATATTTAACTTGTTAGCAAAAGGTAACATAAAAATCACTGGTTGGTGGAATCCTGTGTGTTGATAAATGAGCTCTAAGAGTTTATGTTGAAATATTATGCCTTCTATTTAAGTCCACAGAAATATGTACTACATTTCCAAATATAAATAAGCTGGTTGAAAATTTTAGAGATGCATTTGACCCAAATGAGGTGGATCCTGATTTCTAAAGTCTGCTTTTATCCTCAGCCTTTCTTTACTACCTATCTTCCTGCTCCCTGCAGTATAACAAACGCAATCCACAGTGCTGATGTGAATTGTTCTGCTGACCATTTGCAAAAACCTCAAGAAAACCACCTCACTATGACCTTCTGAAGACAGGCCACGAACAACCTAACTACCCAACCCTAACCACCCAGCATTCTGCATTACCTCAGACTTTCTAGTGCATTGTTTATTGACTGGGTGCCATTTCAATTTTATTTATTTTCGATTTTCAAGATATAGCATTTGAGGCTCTGCTTGGAGAGGACCTAAGAGCCTTTCTTTCCTCTCTGACTGTCAGCATCCCCAAGGAGGAGGACTGATTCTGGGCTTGTAAATTGTGGCATTTACTTTAAGTGAAATGACAGGGTTGTCTGTTCCAACTATAAGACTAAGACTTTGTGAAACAGCTCTGGGAGCCAGAGGTTGAAAAGCATGAGATGCAATTATGCATGTATGAAATCTCTCTACTTTTCCAACAGAAAATCTCAGCAACCAAGGGATGTTTGGCTTTTGTTTTTTTCAAAAAGAAAACTCCAGTGACCAAAACTGTGGGGATATAGCATATGTCCTTCTAGTAAAACTACGGAGCTCTAATTTCTCAAAAGAAAGGGCCTTCGTACTTCAAATCTTTATGGGTACATAGCATAGATTCCGAAATCATAGGGCATCAAAGTTGTGAACAGGAGACTTCTGTGTACCAGCACCCTCTTTATTTTGGGAGCTTCTGTGGCATTTAGTTCACACTTCCTCAATATCCCTCAAGGACTCATGATGTCGGCTCCCAGACCTATGACACTTGAGCCAAATGCTTCAAATGGAAGAACACATTTTCCCAATTCCTCTCAGTCGAAGTGCCAGCTTGACCAAAGTACCTGTATTCTCTGGCTGGCCACATCCACACTGTTCTCTACTGAGACCAAAGCTGTCGACAACTCATTTGCTGTCTTCTCCCTGCTCCCACTCTGCTGTGTCTGTACCTCTCTGCTTTCCCTTGGCCCTTGGTAGTCTTCAATGTATAACTGATGTCCTTTCCCTAATGGAAACAGCAACCTGCCTCCTTTTTCCTCTCTCTGCCAAGACTTGGGCAACTCTCTCCTTCATGACAGTCACTTTTTCTTTTTTCTTGTAAAAGGCCAGAAAATAATCAGTGTTGTGGCCCATGCACTCTCTGTCCCTCCTTCAACACTAAGATGTGGGGTAGATACTGACAAGATGTCAGCAAGTAGGTGTCTTCTACTAACTCTTTGCTTGCAACACTGAAATTTGAATTTCCTAAAACTGTCACAAGTCAGAAAATAGTTTTGGCTCTGTCAACCCTAAACAAAATGTAAGAACAATTCTTAGACTATAAACTGTAGAAAAGCAAGCCACAGGCCAGATTTGGCTCCTGGCTGTAGCTGGCTAATGCCTGCCCTTCTGTGTTTGAACTGCCCTCTTGTGAGCTATTTCCAGAAATGAGACAAGGTATAGGCAGGCATGAGCCAGCAGCCTTCATTGTGGGGAAACAAACCCTGCTGCCTTATCCCTCAGCTGTCAGAAGAGAAGAACAAAGGGAGGGGGCCTTGTATTGTACTGTATGGACAGAGAGAAAGAGTAGGACTTTCCATCTACCTGAATGTCATTGATTATCAAGAGCTTTTGGAGGGAGGAGGGATAGGGGCTATGGAGATGAAGGCGTGGGGGAAAAGTCTTAAATTAAACTGGGCATGCAAAAGTACATCAAGAAGAGTGACCCTGAAGAGTGGAAGCTATTGTAAGAACTGTCCTTATCTCGGGCTACGCAATCCCTCCCTGGACACTCCTGCGAATTACTCCTTAGCCTCTGTGGGGGACTGCAGATGAGAGTGGCTGCAGGGGAAGCAGGACCTGGAGCATCATTGAGAGATTGCAAAAACAATTCACTGCCAACAGACTGTCCCAGCAGGGTCCCGGTGCTATGGTTGTGGTCTTGATAGGCATGCTGCCCCTCGGATGCCCAATTAGATGGAAGTGGGGAAATTGAATGCAGAGGAATCCATTTTATCTCTGCTTAACCCGAATGAACAGCATGGGAAACTGAGTCTGATCTCATTAGTCTGCCCCGAGCAAGCTTCTCGGCCTGTCTTTCACTCCAAGGGGCCAAGCAATGGCTGTAGTTTTGCTGCTAGGACAGAGGCAAAGGTCCCAACTTCTATGGCGGTATCAGAGTAAACAGTAGTTTATTGGAAATTCTCCTGAGACTTTGCATGCAGCCGAGGAAATTAGCCATCTTGGCATGAAATGATTCCTATGACTGACCTAATTAAAAACTGGAAGCAAAATGATGCTCAAGTTGATAACTTTGTAATCCCAACTGTTAAGAGATGTTAAAAGCCAAAAGCCATTGGCTTCTACCTCTTCCATCAATGAGCTAATCAGGTATGTTCAAGCTAGTACTGTTCTCCACTAAACCAAAATAATTACAAGCAACCAAACAAATCAAAAATGAAAAAAATTTAGAATTATTATTTTTTAAACAAAGAAAGTAACCCTTAGAGAATATTCTAGGCTAAGGAAGTTATGTAAGGAGGGGGCTGAGTGGAAAATGACATGGCACCAGAGAAGTGGACATTAACTGGTGGCAGCAATGACGGGTGAGATCAGGAATCCAACAAGGAGGCCTTCGGAGAGCAGGAAGGTGCTGGTGACAGAGGTGCTTGGTTACCTAAGGAACCTGGTAAAGTCCTGCCTGCATCTAACCTGGTCTGTACTGAGTGATTTCATGTCGTGAGCAGGCGTAGATCTGGAGATCCAGCCAGGAGGGAGGCGCTGGAACAGGAAAGACGTGCAGACCTCCCTGAGCCCGGGCACCTTGAGGAACTGATAATTTCCCATGCATGTGCATTTTTTTCCCTCCCGAGATCAGTAGTTTGGATTCTTTTTTGCTAAATTTTGTCTGGTCCCTTTCCTCCAAACCTGGAATCCTGGAAGGAGGGAAAACCTTTTCCAAACAAGGGACCTTGTTTTTCCCTTTCCCTGTCCCCGTGGAGATTTGGAGAGGCAGCAGGAAGGTTGGAAAGCACTTGTGTCCCTGAAGGAACAGCCCGTTGCAATGCACGACCATCACTATAGATCTACGATTTATGAAAATAAAGCAATATGTGCCTGTTTCGGTGCCTGCCGTTTGCCTACCAATGGTGCAGTGTTCACCATTCCAGCCCTCTCGGCATTCACATTTGCCATCTTTACAGGTCCCGTGCTCAATGCAGCGGGGGTGGCACACGCGCTGGTCACAAGCTGCGCCTGTCCAGCCCTCTTCACAGCGGCAGGCTCCCCCGATGCAGACGCCGTGAGTGCCACAGTCTACTGAGCACACTTCTGGAAGAAAAACAATGATTACAGCTCAGCACGGCAGCTGGCAAACCCTTCATGGAAGCCAGACCGCACACATGGCCCAGGCCCCAAGAGCAGGCCCAAAGCCCAGGAGCTATGACATCTCCAGAGGCTTGTCTCTTTGTTGGCTCAGCATTCATTTATCATCATCATCATCATCATCATCATCATTATCATCATTATTTTTCTTTCTAGAGCAGTTTTTCTCTAAGCGTGGCCCCTGGACCAGCAGCATCACTGTCACCTAAGGCCTTGTAAGAAATGCAAATTCATGCGCCCTGGTTGGACCACCATGCGCTTTAGAAATTCTGGGAGTGGGGCTCGCACATTCATTTTACCACATCCTCTGGTGGTTTTGATAGTAGAATGTCAGAACCACTTGTCTACAGAGAGAGACTATCCTGAGGGGAGGTCAGGCAGCAGGCCCAGCTTGGCACAGAAATCTCAGGATCCTGCCTCCTGCTCCAGCTGGGATTCTTCCCCCTCACCTGAGCAAGCCTTCTGGGCCCACCAGGGATCCTCCACTTCATGCCTCTGATGACTGCAGACCCTCACGTTCCCCAGATCAGCTTTGGCGGCAATGAGAGCCGCTGTTACTTATGCTGCATTTACACGGCCTCTTTCTCAAAGGAGCTCAAAGTCTTTTGTGGTCAGGGAGGAGACAGACAGACAGATAAGCACTCTCTGGACCTCTCACTCAGAGGACAAGCACGTGCCAGACATTCATCCTTATGACAGTCTACAGAGGGAGGCATGGCCTGTCCTGTCAGGGGAGAGAAGACCAGGCCAGGGGCAGCCAGTGACTCTCTCAAAGTCACACAGCACATCTGCAGCACAACGGGGCCTTGGACTTAGGACTCTTCACCCTTACCCCAAGTCCTCTGTGGAGCTTTGCCAGGATCATCACCATTGAAGAAGAAGCCGGAGTCAAGTGGGCTGAGAAGCCATCTCAAAATAGCCCATTTTATCTGACTCTCTTTTTTTCCTTCTTTTTGGAATGAAATACTCATTTCGCTCCCATCATAGGCAGAGCTTCACACCTATTCCATTCCGATTCCCATGGCAATCTTACAGCTGTCTCCCTACTTGGAGAAGGGCGCGGCATGACAATCCCTTGCTTGGATAGGTGCTCATCAGTGCTAAGGAAGCCTTTCTTGGGAAGGTTGGGACCCACTTGAACTGTTGAACTGCTCCACTTTTAAGGTTACTTGGGAGGTAAGACACACACTCTTAATTTTAGGAAAATAAAGTGTTCAGCACAACTTTATTATTTCCCTGTCACTGGAGGATTGCAGAGCTTTGTAACATGTTCACACAGCACCCTGAGGGAGCCTCTTTTCTGTTTTATAGGATGTGCTATTTGGTTTTTCTGGGACTGAATTGTTCTGTTTTGCTTTCTGGTACCTTTAGGGAGCTCACATAAGAAAACCTATAATACAAATAGAGCATCCCTCCTGGTCCCCTCATCCATTTGTGGTGATGGATCCAACAAGGCACAAGTACCAACTTGGTGTTATTTTTGTTTGTTCGTTCTGTTTTGTTTTGTTTCTCGAGGATCACAGACTCTACAGCTAAGGAAAAGAGAGTGATAAAGGCTCTGTGTGATTGAATGAAGCCCCCTTATCCCACATTAAGTGTGAAGAGGAGATTCCCATCCATCTGGGAATGGGGTGAATCCAGGGCATCAAAGTGAGAGAAACTCCCTTGGCTTACCAACGGAGCAGTCGGGACCCATCCAGTTGGGGTCGCAGCTGCACAGGCCTGTGTCCGGCAGGTATGTTCCATGCCCACTGCACTGGTCTGGGCATTGCACCCTCGCCAGTTCACAGTTAAGACCACCCCAGCCCGGGCTGCAAAGGCATTCTCCATTCACACAGACCCCGTGGCTGGAGCAGGTGGGATCCAAGCAATCCACTGGAAAAAAGACAAAGAGGAAAAGTAATGATCAGTCCTGGGACAGACATGAGACACAGGCCTTCTGCTGAACAGGCCAGTGGTCCACCAATTCTTATCCACTTGCAAACAGTGCAGCCCAAGAAATAACTTCCATGATCTCTTGAAGAGCACTAATAAAATAATTTTTTTTCATATGTCAGAACACCAAGTGCAAAACTTGAAGAGAATCAAGAGAAAAAAATAGGACTTCTCAAGTAGAATTAAGAAGAATCACACATAGTTTCTCTATGCATATAGCAGTGTTCTATTCAACCTTTCGAATCCCATACTTACCTGTCTTCATACCTTGACTGCCCCATGTCAAGACTGCAAGTACCTGTGATAATTCTGCATGTGTCGTCAAACTCGATTATCCCTCATGCTAAGTGGGGAAAGTAGTGAGGTTCATTCAACTTCATTAATCATTGTCTTTGAAAGGAAACAAAAATTATAAAGAAAAATCCATGAAAGCAATAAATGAGTCATTTTCCAAATTAAGTTTTACTGAGGCCAAGTCTAAAATTGGTTTCCATGTTCTGAACACACCCCTTGAAGGAGTTAGTGACTGTGCAGGTGGAAGAGTTGGAACTGACCCAGAATTGGAACTTCACAGGGGGTCAGAGCTCAGTACCTTTGGCTAAGGCACTAATCCTGCACCAGTCAAGTAGGTAACTTAACAGTCAGGTTCTGCCATTGTCATCCTTGGTGCTTTCATGGTCTGGAGCTTTGACTATCTTCATGGCCAGAGTGCATATGTGTCCAGTAGGTAATGTCAAGATGATTACTCAAGGATTAACTCAAAGTGAAGAGAGGACAGAGTTGCAAAGTCCAGGCCTTGAGGACAGGATTTCTTGCATGAGAATGTGAGCCTAGACTCAAACCTGCATCCAGGCTGAATAAATAGGGTCTTTCACAAGCAGACCAGCTTCCCTTAGTGTGAATAAAAAATGGTGCAGTGGTGTGTGGAGTAGAGGGTCCGCATAATGTGGGGTTTGACTAAGAAAGAATGGTGTTTCACAGAGGGCTCAGATAATGCCTTGCAATACTGTGATGAAATGTGGAAATCTCATCACCTTGTTTGACTATGACTTATATTCCTGTCACTGAACAGTTTCAAATTTGGGCCTACTGGCCTATAATAAAGCTCTGCTTCTTACATTACCTGGGGTCTAACAGGCTAGAGAATACTTGAGAGTTCTTCCTTGTTTCTTTTTTTAAAACTATACTAACATTATAATTAAATCCTTTTTGAACATGTATGCATGCCATCTTTGGTTCCAAGCTTCAGAGATTTCTTTTTTTTCCTTGCCCAGTGTCAACACTAAAGTATAGAAGAATTGTGGTCTCTAAACAAGTTATCATTATAGTGAGATCACAGCCTCTCGGGGGTCCTAGTTATCTTATAGAGTCCACTGATAAACTGCCCATGTTGGATGCCTTCTGTTCTTATTTTGCATAAAATAATGATGTTTTTAAACACTGATAAAGTATTTATGTGCATTTGTTATATAACTTAATGCAATTTGTGTGTACAATTTTTATTAGAATTTGTATGTTATTGCCTCACATGACATCATTTACATTATCCATACCACAAGTTATCTAGTCCTGGGGGACATCAGACTTGAGGAATTTGGATTTATTGGAAAGCACAATATTCCATGAAACTTCCAAAGAGCACCCCTCCCTTTAGGCCAAAATAATTTTTGGTATTTAAAGATGTCTCTCAGATATTCCTAAGAAGATATTTATAAAAATCAGTTCCAAAGTAATCCATGGAAAAAAACAGGAAACAAAAAGAACGATTTTTCTCTACCAGAAAGGTGAATTTCAGTGATTCATTTTAGTTGAAGATGTTTATGATGATGTTGCTTAATCTAGTTACAGAGTCACTTTAGAGGTAAATTCACTGTCATTGGGAAGGTAATGCCTGATGGTATAAAACCTTCTGATGTCTTCAAATTTGCTCCACTGAGGATGTTGTGACATATCTTGGTGTAAATTTGAAGTGAAAAGTTTAAATACACAGAAGGTATTTTTCAAAGGAGCTGTTTGCGCCTTTGGTGCTTTCTGCCTAATGCAGTGAAAGAAACATAGTATGTGTTCAATACACAATTGCTGGTAAGAATGAATGACAGACTTTTGCTATAAGTGAAACTCACAAATTAGTAGAATAAACTTCCAGCGTGAAGGACTGATTAGAAAAAGAGATGGAACTACTTCTTGCTTTTGGAAATAATTCTGTAAAATTTTAGCTAATTCATTCAGAACCCATCATGTTCATATTCTAATAAAGGAAATCCTGAAGAAATTCTAGTTTGCTTTTTATTTTATCCTCATTTCTAATTAAGCAAAATCAAAATATATATACACAAAAAATTTTGTGTTATTGCTTCAAAATTTGCTGTACAGTTATAATTAGCCATTTAAAGTGTTTACTGAGTTGCCAACAGTTAGAAGCTTTCAAAAGTATATTCCGATCTTTTTCTTGAAAGGATAAAATAATAAAAATAGCAGGGAAGGAAAGAGGGAGAGAGAAAGATATGAGAGTGTGAGGGAGAGGCAGAGAGAGAGAGAGAGAGAGAGAGAGAGAGGGCATTTTTCCTCTAGATAAATTAGCTCTCTCTTCTTTATACTGAATTATGGTATGAAGAAAGAGGGGCGTCTATGGAGACTTATTAGCCCAGTGCTCGAATGTCATCAAAAGAACCATTTATAGCATCTAAAAATACGAGCTAACCCTTTCTATGGTCAGTGATATCAGTAAATATGCCCTCAGAGCTTCATAATTATAGAAGCCAACAGAATAACTAAATTCCAACGTTAATAGGAGTGGTTTCACTATGAATTTTAAATTTGGTCCCAATTTCATAAAGTGGTCTTGCGGCCACATTCGTAGAGTCTTTAGCAGGCAGAAGGGACTGTGGCATTTTATAAGGCTTTATAAATAGAAACGGTGTTATACTTAAAAAGGGGCCAGTGGCCTTAACCAGCGAAGTACCCTGCGCCTGGAAACACCATCCCCTGGCAGCTGAAATCATTAGAACTCATTTAGTGTTGGGCCCTCTGTAGGTTTGACAAAAAAGGGTTGTGAATGCAATTTATATCCCTAAGGATAAAAAAAGGAGGTCAAGGAGTTTTACAAACAATATGTACTATAAACCCCTGAAGAACCATGAATTACATTTATGAAGTTAAATGTCATTGAAAAATGACTCAACCATGAAACTGACATGGAAACATGGCTGACTTAAACTAATCTGTCACTTCCTCTCTCATCACCATCCTGCTCCACAGCCATCATCGAATGAGACCTCACAAATACGTCCTTTCATTTTCTTGGGCAAATTTGTTAATAGTACAACAATGTTTATGCAGCAAAAATGCGGGATGGCAACTATCGATTTCATTGCCACAGTCACTTCAGGTGAATTTTTCGAATGCTACGACTATGATCAATATCAGAAATAAAAAAGCTAAATGGGAGAAAAAGTGCTGATCCAGACTTTCTGATTTCATTTCCTATTTTGAAAACAGTGTATGAATCACCTGGGTTCATTCTTTTGGGGTGGCAGAAATCAATAGGGGAGATTTCATCATCTTGTGATGTTCCACATGGCTTTCTTATTTTGTTGGATGGTTAATTTATTCTGAACATTCAAGAAGACCAGCTGGGACAGTAGAGAAGTCGAGGAACCCCTTGGATGTTACTCATACCGATGTGCATAACCTTGCTTGTATACAGTTCTAAGATTGGCAATGTTACTGTTCTAGCACTTTCTTCTCACTCAATGATTTATACAGAAGGTCATCCTAACCTTTCTTGCCACGTTACTGGCCTCTCCCATGTTTTCAACAAATGCAGCCTTGCCTCCTAGAATCCATTTATCTTTAAGAACTTTAACTTTTCGATCAGAGTTATTAAATCAGTATTTCCTTCACTCAACTCCCAATTTGTTTTTATAATACAAACATAGGGAGGCTAACCTTTATAATAGAGAAGGAAATAGAGAATTAAGCAAAGGAAGATCTGGGGGTGAGACTTCTGGACACTGGTAAGGGTATTGCTACTGATACATTGAAAAATCTGAGAAGAATAATGTCACGGAAGCTGACTCTTTATAGCTATAGTTGTAAAATTGTGAAACAGAGGATTCTGCAAGGCAGGCCCATGTGGGTGTATCTAAAACTGAGGCCTCATCTTTACACTGCAGTGAGTGCAGTGTAATGATGGGTTATTTTGTGGAGAATTCTGGTGATCTACAAGTTGGCAGAAGGGATCCACTAGGATCTGAGAACCCTACAGAACCTGAGATCCCTCATTATTGTGAGAAGTTTATTCATGAGAAACTAAGAGAACAGGGGGCAGCGTGTCCCACAGGGTCTTTTTTTTTTTTTTTTTTTTTTTTTTTTTTACACCACAGGGTCTTTTGTGTGTGAGCACCCCAGAGAGGTAGCAGGCTCCATATTTTCCCTTAGTTTGCTGGGTGGATTTGTTCTTTATTTGTTCTGTGAACACAAGATGGAAAAAGTTGTTTGTGCACACAGGGAGGTTTCTCTGAGAGACAGAGTAGAGCAGCTAAGTTGGATGACAATGACTGGACCAATGCCATAGCTGGGGAAGAGGCAAGAGGTTCAGGGAGCCTAGATTCTCACTGTCTGAGTCTTTGGTGGATTTTGTGTATGATGAGAACCACTAGATGGGCAGCAAGACACCATATTCTAGAAGGGCAAATACAGAGAAGAAAGGGTACAGACATCCGAGTGCCCTTGCCCTACTGGTGCCAGAACTTGGTCCCAACACCTTGGGTCAAGTAACTCTCTGAAAGACCAAATCAAGTAACAAGGACTAGGTAGAGCTCATTCCTGAGCACCTCCTTGTCTTATATCTTCTCTCCTGTATCCCCTCTCTTAAGTTCTAAGCCTGAGCATGGACAATACTTGGTCAGATTAGCTTCAGTATAGCATCCCTGATACTTCCAATGTGCGCTAGAGGCCCTTAAACACGTGCAATCATGGGCTCTTAGGAATGCATCAAATCCCAGCCCCCTTGCCACAATCCACTCTCCTCTAGTTCTGTGTGATTGTAGGTAACCAGAGTAATTTACCCTACATGGTGTCTCTACATGACCTGGATACCTACAGTCTTTCAAGACTGACTGCTCTCTATTGATATTAATTTTTGTTGAAATATTTACACAAATGTACAGGGGTCTTAGATTGCCAAGAAGCATAAAAACAAACAAACAAAACAATAATCAAGACTCCCTAAAACCCAGCAGAAACCAGCTTTCCAGAAGACAAGGGAGTTAGAGATTCTTATTTCTTTTCTCTGGGTAGCTTGAGTAATTTCTAATTCAGAGGGCTGTAAGTCAACTAGAAGAACAGAGGGAAGAAGACAGATGGGCAAGGAGGAAGGAGATAAGAAGGAAAAATGAAGAGGGGAGGAGGAAACGTAGTACAAGAGTAAGAGAATCCTGAACTACAGAAAAGCAGGGGGAGAAAATGAAGGAGAGAAGAGTTCACATATATCTGAAGGAGGGCAAAGCAAAGTGTTCCTTTTAAAACAGCCTCCATAAGCCTTTTCAACTTTACAGTTAAAGAAGTCTACCAAAACCAAGGTTTTTGATGTTGTCTGTACACCACGTTGAAGCTTCTTTTGCGAAACAGGGAGCCAGGGACTGAACTCCTTAGCCCAAGCTGGGCCTTCCATGGTCCCCACCACTGTCCTGTGGCCCTGGGATGCTTACCTTCCTCACAGTGCTCGCCTTTGTAGCCTGCAGAGCACACACAGTTCCCGTCAATGCAGGAGCCATGGCCCCCACAAGAGGGATCGATGCACTGATTCATGGGCACATCACACTCAGCACCTTTCCAGCCGCTGTAGCACTGGCACGTTCCTTTAGAATATTGTCCATTCCCACTGCACAGGACAGGGCAGGCAGCTGTAAAGCCAAAGACAAGACACTAGCTCATGAGGCCATGATTGGAAGGGCTCTGTCAGGTGCTGCCTGGCATTATAGCTTCCTTTATCATCCCATAGGCTGAGGACCTTGGTGGCAGAGACAGAAAGCTATTTACAAATAAGAATTCCATTAGTAACAGCAGCTACCACCCATGACACATGGGTACCAGGCTCAGCAGAGTCCTTTGTGTGCAACTCATGGTTTTGTTGCTATGATCACCCTAAGAGGTGGGGTTACATCCCAGACCCCCATTTCACGGGTGAAGTTACTTGGGCACTGTTGCAAAGCACCTGACCAGGCAGTCCCCAATGGACTTCTATTTTTTGGCTCTAAATGTGTGCTGTGAACAAAGCTACCTTGACTTCTTCATTGTTGGTGGTGTTTTTACTGTTGTTGGTTGTGGTGAGCTGAATCCACTGCTGAGTATTTCAGCAAACTTGTCAGATTAGTGGATGCCTATTCTGCTGAGCTGATAACAGTAAAAGTAAAAGGGGGATGGGACACAAGTAGGGTAATGACTCTGTTTCTGCTTCAGTTCTTGACCCATACCATGAAAACAACAGTATGCTTATTTCCAAGGGTAATATATACTCAAGTATTAAAAATACGTAAACCTGACTCACTTTAAAAAAGGAAGCAGGGGTAGGGGTAGGGGTGGGGCTGGCGAGGTAGCTCAGTGGACTGAGGACCTGCTTAGGCAAGTGCAGGGACCAGAGTTCAAGCCCTGGTACCACATGATGTGCCAGCCCCACTGCCAGGTACCCTGAGCTGGCCACGGCAACCTGGCGTGGTAGCGCATGCCTATAACCCCAGTGCTGGGGAGGCTGAAAACGGGAGGATCACTATTAGTCCTAACTGTGTAGTGAGACTGTACCAAATATAATCAATCAATCAATCAATCAATCAATCAATCAATCAAGAGTCAGGGCAGGGTTAAAATCGTAACTCTCAAACAGTTCCCGTCTTTCCTGGGGTCCTCATGTATCCATTTATGGAAAGAAACTTGCTGGGAAAGAGGTTCGAAAGTCCATGGGGACTGTCTGGGATGATATTATGGACAGTTTTCAGAAGTTTGTGTCAATAGCACCAACACCTCTCTGCAAGCTTATCAAGAATGGGACTTGAGTGTTCTCCCTAAGGCTCTGGACTTCTCAATTCAGCACTGGTTTGTCCACTTCCAATCTGCATTCTACCTTGGGCCTAAAATGGGAACACTGGCCTAGTCGAGTCCCCCACTCTGTGTTATCACCCCTTGTGCTGTGAAGTTTCTATTCAGTTTTTACAATTATTAGCTTCCCTCATTGAGTCTAATTTCAAAGAGCTATAAAAATCTGGGGGGAAAGATTACAATGTTGGGCTGACTGCTAAAGGCTTCTCCTAGGTTTCTGACATCAAGGGATGCCCCGGGATTTACAGGTAAGCACTAAACAGTTACAAAAACAGAGAAAGAAATTTCTGGAGTCAACTTCATGTTGTACACACAATGCGTTTTTCTGGGAAAGGACATGTTTTACCTTAATTTTAAACTGACCTAAAATAAAAACCTTCCAGTAGTCCAAAATGCTTTATAATAGGACAGTTGTGAAAGATATTGAACAGAGGGCACTGTCCCCAGTAGAATTCTTATCTTTATGAATCTACCAGAGGAGAGTGAGTTCAAAGTGGGAACATCAAAGGTACACCCTGAATTCAGATGAACCCTCTAAATGCAGGGAGTATGCTTCCTATTTTCAGGGTGCTTAAGCAGAGGGATCTGTACAGTTACCAGAGATACTGGTTGTCTACAAAGAGGTAGAGGAAAGGGTTTTGAACTGAGGGAGCCCAAGATTCAAATTAGAGATGGGGCAAAAATGAACTGGCATGTGTAATTATGGACTTCCTGGGAGTCTGGAGAGGGATTGGGAGACTAAGTTTGCTCCATGTCCATCCCTCCTCAGACTCTAGTTAGTAAGGCCCACATGCATGTGAGCTGTTATTCTCCCTTCTCTACTTCTGCAGGCAGGATTAGCTTCTCACGGCATTTTGTGCTCTGAATGTAGGCAAAGTCTGAAGACCTTTGCAGCAGTGCCTAGGCTGGAACTTGCAAGCACACGGAGTTGGCATCTAAGAAAAAAGTGCTACTTAGCATTTCTGTTTTGTGTCAGGCTGAAGGTATCTCCTGGTGTGAGGACTGGAGTCTACATCGTTTATCACCCCCTCCCCCCACCCCAGTTCTCCCGGACTGAGATACAGCAGGGGTGGGTAGTCTGGCTATACAATGTGTGTCATCAGGTGAGCTTTCTGCCCTGAGGGTTAGGTGACGGATGGACTGTCATGGATGGCAGAGGGTGTCGCAACAACTCATCACTGCTGTTCTCTTGCTTGCATCTTTTTTCCTCCAAAACGGGGGAGAGGGGTAGAAAATAGGCGCAAGTAATCATTACTTATAGTAATTGATAAAATATAGCTAGAATAATCTTCCTTATCCATAGTGAAAGTCTTTCTCTTCTGCACAGACTCTAAGTGGTGAAAAAAATAGAATTGTCTAGAAGGTAAGAATGGGTTTTATTTAAAATCAGGTGCCTGGGAAATCACATTTGAAATGTGACCTACTTAAATTACTCAGGGAAGAAAAAAGAGTCAGACCGGAGGGTTCTCTGCATCTCTAAATGCAGCCTTTCTTCAGTATGTTTGCTGGATGCTTGCTGGGAATGTGGTCAGAAATACAAAACATGGGGACATGCACTGTCCAGCAAGGTGCTTGATGGGGTTGGCTGATGCCATATGAAAAGGGGAAGGCTGAAACTGGAACTCATTTGTCACTGAGGTGGAGGGCCGACAGATGCCAGGTGAGCGCCCCCCAGTGGTCACTAAATGGTCTGCATGGAAAGTACCTTCCCTCTGGAGTAACTGGCTCATGCTTGGACTTGACTCAAACAACAGCGGCGAGGAGCCTCCTCATAGCCCCCTTTCTGTTTTTACCGCGGTGCAATCCGCATTATTTTTTATGACAAGTTATAGAAAAACAACGGTGACTTCATATTCTGCCTAGAAGTAGGACAAAGTAGAAGAGGAAATACCAAGAGTGCCTGAGTTCAAAACCTGATCTGTTATTGGCCAGGTGATAGATTTGGGCAAGATGACCTAGTTGCTTGGATGCTCAGTTTCCCTTAAAGAAAAAATTGTCCCTCAAAGCTTCCTGAAGGATTAAGTGAGATAATACATGCAAAGATTCTAAACGGGAGCTGACATGTGGTAGGCAATTAATGACTGCTCCCTTGTGAAAATTCAGGCTGAAACCCCAATCTGACTTGAGGGGTTAATTAAACACTGCACGAGGTCTCAACACACACATACACACCCCTACCACCACCAGCAGCAGCAGCAGCAGCAGCAGCAGCAGACTGCCCGATGGTGATGGGAAGAGTTCCTCAGTTGCTCCCCTCCCCGTCTCCGGCTGCAGTGTGTCAGTGGGTCCTCACTGTTCAGATGTCGCACGTGAAATGTTTATGTCCCTGTTTCTTTTTCCAATTCCTAGGGCTTCCAGGGGTAGAACATTGTGCATTCAAGCTTCTATTTAAAGTTAATTAAAATGTTTGTGCAAAGTAACTATTCCTGTTTTACTAAATCTAGTAAATGGAAGCTTTAAGATTCCCTCAGAAGAAAAATAAATTACCGCTGCCACTAATGACTGTCAAGTTAACACAATGACAAAAAAAGAGACACAATTTAGATCACCTAAATAGTATAAAGCTCTTCTTAATGATTAAGCTGGAGCCTGTCCCCTTCCCCCAGTTCTCAGCAAGGGCTGGGATGAATTATCAGTGGTATTTAAGCAGTAGGCATCAGCAGTACTAACCACTCACGTTTGATGTTTTTAAGAAAAACGGATCCTGGTTAGTTGGAGCTTTCAGACGAGGAAATACCTGGAGAGAACTTCGAGGTTGTTGGGGAGGCTCAGGCTTCAAAGCAGAAGTAAAACGCCTGAAGCCTGACAAATAACACCTTTGGCTGGACTAGTTGTGAAGATGGAATTTCAAACAATGTATCTTTTACAAGTAATTTGAAAACTGATTTAAAACCCTTTAGAAGAGACTTGAGAACATAATACTCGAACCTAGGGCCCAAGTGAATTGTCAGAACTGTAGTAACAGGTGGTCGCTTCGTATTTCATGGAGACAACAGATACGAAATAATACGTGTGAGCAGCTGGGTTTGGTGGAAGGGATAAAAGGATGGAGAACCACTGCCCTGAAGCAATTTAGGCAAACAAAGTTCAGGGTCCCTAGCACCAAAGCGGTTGCTGCCACATCTTCCTCTAAGATTATAGAGTTGGCTTGGGGCTAGATAAACTACTATATTATGAAAGGTGAATTTGGCTGCTAGCTGTAGCACTGCCATTGGCAATTCATTTGGTGGGCAATTAAGTTTGACCCCTGCTGAACACCATACTAAAAATAAATACATAGCATAAAGACCTGTAAGAAGAAAAAAAAAACACTATAAATGTATCAGAAAAACACATAAGACTATTTTCACGGATGGGAGAGAAGTAAGGTATGATTTCTTGAAACTATGAAGGAAAAGAAGATGGACTGAACTCACATAAAATTTAAATCTACTTGACAAAATGTACTGTGAGACAAAATTAAGGGATGAGCAACACAGGCAAAAATAGTTTTAAAAATTTACAGAACAAAATTTGCTATCTAAAACATCCAAGGAGTTCTTATAAATCAATAAAAAAGGGAAGATCTGGGCAAAGGACCCAACGGAAGTTATATAAATTGTCAATAAAAGTATGGCAAAATATTCAGTTTGATGAACAACTAAGTAAGTGTAGCTAAAAATACTAAAGAGACCTAATTCTTAGCTTCTCAGATGGGGAGGAAAATGAGAAGCTGGCTGATGCTCAGGACCATCATGGCCAAGGGGACCGAGCTCTGCCAAGCATGGCTGGACGAAGCAGAAATCCACACTAATGTTCAGGGAGATTATTTATTTCTCTACGGGCAGCTCCCTGGCTTACCCTGCATCACTAAGAAGACTAGGGTGGTGGGAGGAGGGAAATGGCTCAGTGCCTCAGTTTTCCCACTTACTCTAGCTAGAACAAGGAAGACTGGTTTGTACAGGCAGAAGACTGAAGAAGGTGGGAAGCAGAACTAAGACATGGTTTTGAGGTCAGCAGCACAGAGGCCACCACACATCCCGACAGCCACGGTCACCTCTGATGTGCACAGCACCACAGCTGCCCACCCAGAATACTCTGGCATTTGAGTTGGTCTCAGCCGGGGCAGGATGCAGCAGGACCCCAGTGAGCAGAGGAAAGCAGAGGCTGCCTTCTGACAGCTGGGGTCTGGTTCCCGGGCTCGGCGGGCCTGAGTTCAGGTGCACCTGCTTCCTCTTTTCCGTCCTGTCAAATGGCCCATTAATAAGCAAGAAAGAGATTCGGGGAAGAATTTCCAGAAGGACAAAACCTCATCAGGTGTGTCAAATCTCTGACATTCAGGAGCCATGTGGGGAAAGCAGCGCACGCTGACTTAAGCACGAAAGTATGGATGCTTTAATTAATCCGGGGTGAATTTAATTGCTTTAGTTAAGTGGAAATCGGGTTAAAAATGATGCAGAGCATGCTGGGGTGTGTTAAAAACATGACATATGAGTTGGATGAATCGATAAATTAAAAGTGCACAGATGTTTTAATTAAACCCAGGGAAGTTAACGAAGATCGCAAGAGACTTTTAAGCCTATGATTAATTCAATTCATTTAAAATACCTGTAGAGATATGGAGACGCCTCCATTTTCAGAGTTATAAAAGTTCTCAATCGATAAGTACTTAAGCTATTCTTAAAAACAGTCTAAGGTGTGTGTGTTGTGTGTGTTTGTGTGACGACAGCAGTAATTACATAATAAATATTTAAATTCTGTAGAGTACAGTGTATAGTGAGCCTCTCTGCAGCGCAAGTCCAGATAGAAGTAGATTTACAATTCTGTTGTTGATTCAAGCAAGCATCGAGACAAATGTGAAAATTAACACCACCCCTTAACCACAAGCAGGGAAGAGTCCTGAAGGCATCTGTTTTATTTACTGCTGTCTCCTTAGCAAACAGAGAAGTGCTGGGCAAGGAATAGGTGTATAACTTAGCTCGAGTGTTACTTTTTCTTTCTTTTTTAACAGGTGTCTGACTATGGATACATCAACCCTCTCATTAAAGCAGGTAAGAACTCTGGAGTGCCTACTCTGTAGTGTTCGCGGGGATGGAATGGGATGATCTAGGTGAAGTTCGGCGTCCTGAGTGTAGCACATGTGTGAAACCAGCAGATGTGATTCTATGATTCATTACTTTCATTAGGAGGGAACCGTTCCAACTACTCATAGAGTAATGGGACAAGACAGGGTTAAACACCTTTTTCCTGTCCCCCACCCCAGGTGGCATCCTTCCCACTATGGAAAATCTTCCTGAAATCATAGAATTTCCCCACATCTGCATGTATCACATCTACATATTCCCAAGAGTTCGGCATTTTGCCTTCCAGAGCTTTACTACCACTTCCCTAGTAGTAGAAAAGAAAAAAAGGTGTTCTAGTTTCAGTAGCTGTGTAACTGATTCTACTGTGATGAAGGGATTTCTTGCTGGTAATACAAAAAGCGGCAGAAGTGTCCCGAGCAGCTATGCATGGGAGCTTCCAGGGAATGGACTCTCACTGGCTGCCAGATAACCAGACCATTGCCCTCCGACTCTTCCACATCTTCTAGCAAGGCAGGGGGCCCAGGAGATGCCGCTGCTTTGGGTCACAGTTCTTTTGTGGCAGTCTCAATGGAGTTCAAGAGTAATATCATTTAGGTCTGATGCGATGGCTTCACGAGGAATGAGTAAAGCCCACTTCTGGGTGTCTGGGTAAGTCTGGCAGGCAAGACTGAGCTGGGATCCACCAGCTAAGCCACTTTCCTATGTCATTCTGGTGTGAAGTTGTGCCTTGGAGCCAGCTGTCAGCTAAAGCTTCTGAAAATTGGTACAATAAGTCACTTGCTTCTTTAGTTTGTGGGTAGTGAGTACGTGGTGCCGACTATGGGAAAACTAACACAGACCCAAACCTGGAGGCTCACAAGAGTCATCCGGGGATCTTGTCAGACTGCAGACTTGAATTCAGGTCTAGTTTGGACCCAAGTGTCTAAAGAGTTAACAAGTTATGGAGGGCAGTGCTAGAACTCTAGAGCAACCAAATCAGAAACCTGGGATGGAGTCCTGGAAGTAGAGCATTAAGAGGAGCTTGATGAGGACCCAGGTATATGACAGCATTAATCTAGTGTTTAGGAGTGCAGTTCTGAAGCCTTACTTAGACAACTGGCTTCATTTGTGAGATTTAGGTTCTGTAGCTGCAGCTTAAGAATGATAATGTGTGTTTGATGTAAAACACTATGTCCCATGCCTAGCACATAGCTCATCTTTGCTATCTGCTGGTGATTCTCCTTATACTATTCCATCAGGCATGACTTTGTCCTCTGGATCTGCTCAGCCACTTTTGCAAGATGCATACCACAAGCACCTGCTTCTGGTCCCTATGACTGGAGCTCAGCTGTTGAGAAACTCTGGACACTTCTTCGGGCCATGGGTGGGAGGAAGGCAGGTGGAGCTCAGCCATGAGCCTGCAGTGGGCTGTGGGGCATTCCTGGGAGTGGCAGCCTTGCCAGGCCTGTCTGCACTGATGTAGTCTCTGGCATGCATGGGGATGGCAGAGGACAACAGGTGCAAGAGATGGTTCTGAAGGGATGAGGATGCAACTATGGCTGGGGTCTGAGTATCTTTCATGAAGATACCACAGCCATTCATGAAAGGGGAAGGTGGTTTAGGAGGCATTCCTGGGTTGGAGGGCGGACCTGTCACCACCAGGGAAGGGACTGAGCACCGCCACTCCTCTCCTGTGGGCAGTGGGAGAAGCCTATTAAGGGGATAGGAAAGGAGAACATGATGCCAAACTGCAGGTCTGACTTCTTGAGCTGTCTACAGCACTGTTGGGGCCTCCAAGAGAGATCACTGCCATCGACTCAGGGGTCTTGCTCACAAGTCCTTCTTCTGTGGCCAGTAGGGCCACAAGCTTCAGAAGCAGACAGACACACCCTCAAAATCTGATCCTACCATGAGATCTCTAAATCCTCATTTCTCTTACTCAAAAAACAGGAATAAGGACAATTCTGCCAAGGTTTTGCTGGGAAGGCCACACCTAACATGGGAGAATCATTTCACACTCAGCAGCATGCTTCTCCACAGTTCACAGAAACTTAGTCTTCACAGCAAAGCAATAAGTAGTACGGAATTTGTTCCCACTTTAGAGATGAAAAAGTCAAGGCTCACAGAGGTTAAATAATTCCCTACAGTGGGCAACGTTAACTGGAGGAGCGTGGACTCAAATGCTATAGCTTTCCTTTTAACCACTTTTTCATTCTGTACAGCATATGCTTATCATGAATAAATGACATTTCTTTTCCATCAATTCTTTTCCTTTCCTCCTGTTTTATTCTTTTCTTCCCTTGCTCTCAGGCTATCTTTGTTCTAATCAGTGTTTTGAAGCTGGCTGATTTATCACTGCATTATTAATCTAATTAGAATCTTGTTCTTCAGCACTCGCTTTGAGACTTTTGACATTTTCCAGCAAGGTTCTGTTAGTCTTGTCTCCTAAATTCAAGTTGCCGGACGGTTAGCAAGCACATACATGTCCTGAGAGGATGACCTAGAGGAACAAGGAGCTGCCCCGCTGGAGCACAGGATGGAAGCGCATTGCTAAGATGCATCAGGCCCCACGTGACTGCAGAGTTGCTTCTGGGGCTGCTTTGGGGCGACCTGTGAGCATGGCTTTCAAGGATGACCAGTGGTACAAGAGGAAAGGTGGGGGTGAGCAGGAACAACCGGGCTGAAAAAGCAACTGGAGAAATGTGGAAGTAGCAATTCTGCATATTTCATGAGGGACAGGTTCAGTATCTGTGGTGTATGGGCCTTTGTAGATGGTGACACCCCAGGGTAGCTCAGGTCATGAACAAAATTCAGTGTCATCCCAACAAGTGTGCTGTTTCTCAGCATATAGTCCCTGGCCATCTGCATTAGAGCTACCTGCAGGCTTGTTAAAAAGGCACACTTGTGAGCCATGAACCAGTTCTATGGTTCAGATTCCACTGGGAGGGAGAGGACTCTGGGATATGTACACATAAAACTTGCCCAGGTACATGTCTGTAGTGGGAGGCTCCTGGGAGCTACCGAAGGTGCTAGAGGAGAGAAGTGACTGCCAGGAAGAGCTTTGGGAGGACTCGGGCCATGAGGACAGAAGGGTAACAGAACAGACAACACCGCAGGCCCACGGAACAGAAGCCAACCAATGATGGCATGAGGAAGGCCCAGGGAAGTCCCTGGTGGCTGCGGGGAGAGGGCTTACGGTGCAGGCTCTAAAATGAGACAGACTTTGTTTCAAACTGGCTCTGCCCCTTCTCTGGAGTAAACTCTCATTTCTTCTCTTCAGAAACTGTGTGGCCATCACGGCAGCTGCCTGAAGAGCCACATTCCCTGCACACAACACACGCACTGAGGGCAACCTCACAGCTGCTCTCGTGTCAAGGGTCAGTGCCAGGCTGCTCTTCCTGAGTCCCATCAGTGCCACTTACTCTTTTGAGAGGTCACGGGCAAGCTACTTACCCTCTCTAGATGCCTCAGTCTCCTTATCTGTCAGAGGGGATAGTCCTCTCTAAAACCTGTCCCCTAGTGATTAAATGACAGGTTATATAGACGTTGGGCACTGTGTGAGGCCCGTGGGAAAGAGCTCGCTGTGTGTCAGCAATGAGGAGCCTAAGGGTGTAGGATAATCAGATCTTGGGCAATGGACACATTTGCCATTTAATAGGAAAAAAAAAATGGCAAGAGCCATGTTCATTTTCCGCAAGGCTTCCACAAAAGCTGGCTAGGAGCTGAAACTGTCCCTTAGAGAGAAGACTTCACGTCCCCATGGCTGTGGCATTTCTGGACCTCCACTGACAGCTGTTTGGCAGCAGGAATTGCCATTTCTAACAGTGATTCGATTCTGGTTATCTAACAACCAAGGCCATGGTGTGTTCACACCCGGCTGCTGGTTGAGGCCTCTCCATTCAGCCTGAGGAAGCCACCTGAGGAGCTGAGGGTCAAAAGACAGGAACGGGAAGGCTCCACTCTCCTCCAAAAGGCAAGTCTAAGAAGATGAGTCTAGGAAGACTATAAGTCAATAAAAGGAAGAGGAGCAATAATTTTTGTTGTGGCCTACAGCAAACAGCACTAAAGGAATGAGAAGGCTACACAAAATAAATAATAACAGAAAACTGCGGAATAAACCCCTGATCTGTAAGCACAGTCAGTGCTGGAGAGGAATGAGAGCACCTGATGGAAAATGGTACAAATTACTGGGAAAGAAATGCCATTTTTCTCAGGCTCTGGATCTGAGCCGAGTGCTTAGGATGTTGCCCAATTAATGAAACTCTATTCTGAAAAACATTGTTCAGTGTACTCCTCTTACTGCTGTCGTCCTCCACAGGATTTTTCTCTGCAGTCTCTGATACTAATTGGCTATGTTCCTAAATCCACACTATATTGTGAATCTTTCAAAACTATGGCATCTTCTTCTTTTTTCTTTTCCTGATGGCTTTCACAGCTCCACAAGCAGACTGGGTTGGCCCAGCCAACCAGGTGCCACAGGCGATAAAGCTGGTCTCTGCCACAAGCTCCTCTCCCCGTTCCCCTGTCTGTGACCTAGGAATAGTCGCACACATCAGGGAAAGCTCCTCATATCTTCTGCCTGGGCACTGAGCCTTGACCCCGGTGAGGGCTCCCCAAGAAAGGGCCTCCTCCTACTGCAGCTCCCCCCTTGTGGGTTGAGCCTATGCCTAGGAGCAGCTTAAAGGGCCTCGGTGTGATGTGGCCCTCTCTGGCCCTTTCTAGAAGCTGCCAGAAACAGCAGTCCTCTAAGTTCCTCTGCTTCTTCCAGTGTGGTTTCCGAGCCCCTGAAGGAGCGATTCCTGAAGATATTGAAGGAGTCCCCATGCACAGCGCATGGGTTTCACTGCCTCACACCCTGTCCCCTCCTGAGCTGTGGCTACACGCTTCAAAGTAGGCAGCACAACCTTTGGATTCAGAGTTATAATTATCCTGCTAATTTCATTGTGCTTCCATCAGATTGGAAGCTGTGGAAAGGCAGGGCTTGGGGCTCTACCCTCACCCCTGATTGCTGGTACTGAGCTGGACTCTGAACAGGCACATAATAAGCAGGCATGAAGTGCACAAATTAAATTCCATACCCTCAGGTAACTTGGAACAGAGTGTAAGGACAGTATATATGTGAGGGTCAGCTTCATTTGGCCTCAGTACCTCTCAGGACCCCGGGCATGGGGTTGGGAGGCTTCAGAATGAGTGCTCTGCAAATGTACTGAGACAGGTCCCTCCACTCCCCATAGGATGTGTGACAATGCCTGATACAGACTGGCAGCTTTAAAAGGGGCTGCTGCCTGCACGGCACATCTGAGGGCACAGGAGGTGTGGTGTGAGTTCAAGGGAGGAATCTGTATCTCTGTCACTTGGACACATATTCAGTCACTTGGATATGATGGGAATGTTGCCTGCTAACGTGGCAAATTCTCCCCCTGGCAGGAGGGCCCAAGTGCTGGCTGCCTGCACCAGCAGAAACTGGCAGGACTCAAGGTAGCCTGGGTACAGCTGTCAGAGAAGGAACAAAAGTGACAGTGAACTGGTGAGGAGGGAGGACCTTGTGCTCGAGCATCTTCAGGGTTTTTAATCCAGAAAGAAGGGAAATGGCAGAGGGCACTGCTGGTGGTAGCAGGAGGCTAAGGGCCAGCTGTCCTTCCATGCAGCACTTGCTGGGCCAGTCACCTCATATTCCTTGCTCCAGGTCACTCCTGCCAGCGTTCAGAGATTCTTGGGCTCAACAGTTGTAAGTGGCAACTTGTCCTGGGCACCGGCCGATTGCGCAGGGCCAACAGGAGCAGCCTTCCGGTCTGTCTGCCTTGTGTGTATGGTCGAAACTGGCCACACACACATCTGTAAAATGACAGCTTAATTTTTTTCCTATTCACATCAGTGATACATCCATGGTACACAGCATCTCTCTACAAAGGTATAACCTCAATCTAATGAGAAAGTATCAGACAAGCCCAAACTGACAGAACTGCTACAGAACTCCTAAGCAGTGTCCTTTAAAAGGGTCAAGGTCATGAAAGACAAGGGTAGATAGAGGAGGTGTTAAAGGGTAGAGAGGCCAGAGAGACCAAGGAGGCAGGACAACTGAATGAAATGTGGGCTCTCAAAGCGGAGTGAAAGGGCAAAATTATATACACATGTGCAAATTAGTTCATCTTATTTCATGGATGTTAATTTTCTGGTTTCGGTAACTGAATGATGAAGACTTAAATGCTGACATTAGGGGAATATGGGCAGATGCTGCATGGATATTCTATGTTCTATTTTAGTAACTTGTCTGGAAGTGTAAAAGGATTTTAGTGTAAAAAGTTTAAAATATGGATGGAGAAAAGAATGGTACAAATAGGATTCATTTCACAGATGAGGTGTAACTCAGGGTACGGTGCTTGCTTGGCATGTGCGAAGCTCAGAGTTCAAGCCATAACACTGCAAACAAACAGGATTCATTCTAAATTGTTGACATCAGGATGACAGGACTCTCTGTATTAAGTATTTTCTTGCTGTTCATACTTAGCAGTGTAGAGCTCTTTGTTGTTATCTGAACAACAAAGTTCACCTGGAAATACAGGTTTCATGCATTAGAAGTAAATTGGGTGCTAGTGATTCACTCTCCCGGCTTAAAGCTGGTTCAGTGAGAGCCCTGGGCCTCTTTCCACGATTTTACTTCCTCCCATGGGTGTACTCAGAGAGTTTGGTTAACTTTTAGGAGCTTGTACTTATGGGATGAGGCACTTAAGGCTTGGATCTCTCAGGAAGCCAGGCTGGCTTCCGTGTGCTCAAGTTCACATTGGAGACCTGGATGGGACAAAAGTGTGTTAGAAGCTGACGTGGCCTTGGTACTCCTCACTGTGAAAATACTGATCTCTGGATGTTAAGGGGCAATAAGACTTCCTATTTATGGCAATCAATTCTAGTGCTCACTTTTAGTTCTTAACACTTTTTTTTTAAAATATCTCTATGGGAACATAATGAGTTGATTGGGAGAAATATGTCAATAATAGTACTAATTGAACCACTAACTTATTTGTTTGCTTATTTGAGACAGGGTCTACCTATGGAATTGAAGGTGGCCTCCAGCTCACTAAGTATCCCAGGCTGGCCTCAAAGTCAGGAGGATTCCTCCTGCCTCAGCCTCCTGAGTGTGGGGATTATAGGCCTGTGCCCCCACACCTCGCCCATGACCCATGATCTTGGCAAATGAAAGACTGAAGTTCAGAAAACACACGCTTAGAAAAAGAAGCAGGCTGGTGTTAGGCACAAGAAGATACCCTAAAATGTGGTCATTTCAAAAACACTAAGGGAGAGATATGGTTAGGGCACACAGGGAGAAGCTTATTCCTTACACTCGGAAGCTTTTCCTCGAATAAATGGGGAAAGAAATTTTAAATTTTAAGTGCTTCAATTTTGTCTACCATATGCATCAACAGCTAAACTAAAATAAATATACAACAAGTTCAAAGCCCTATTTCAGGGGCAGTGACTGAACACAGAGGAGTAAGTACTCTTAACAGGCACTCAATACTCACTACCCAAGGATCAATTATACACTGTGGCTAATGCACGCTCAGGGTGTGCGCCCAGCCCCGGCACAGGTGGTGAATGCAAAACACACACCAAGAGTCCTTTTAAACAGCTAAATGCACACTCCATTACGGATCCATAGTGCGGAATGGACGCTTGTCTGCAAATGGATTGAGAGCGAAGAGTTCCTAAATGGCTGGGTACCTCGGCCTGCAAGGCCAGTCCCTGGATGTGCAGCCGGAGCACACATGGTTTTTAGGATTAATAATACATCGATGTGTGTCAGTGTTAATATACATTTACAGCTCACAGGCCATGCACCTCAGTGTTCAGCCCATTTGCAGCCATGTATAAAAGGACTACTCGGTCCTTCCTCTCATTAATGCCTTTGCTCCCAGGAAAATTAGATTACACAAGAAAAGCCATTCAAACGATATTGAAGTCTGCCTTCCTTTTAAGCCTGCACTAGGAAGAGCACCAGACATGGGAGACCACGTGTCATCTTCTTGCTTGCCTGGGGCCCTGGGAGCCTGGCCAGCAAGGGTAGGGGCTGTGGCGTGTACTGCTCCCTCTGCTGGTGTTGCCCTGTGCCAGGGACCATGTGTGCATGACTCTGAAATGCAGACAAGAGAACTGTCCCCTGGATTCTTGCTTTCTTTGCTAATCTGACAACTGACCAGCCCTTTCTCTGCACTGTGCAGTAGAGGAGACGACGGTGGTAGTGTCTCTCAGTGGTGAGTCTTCTGCATAAGCCACCAAAGCTACCATCAAGGCCAGAGAGGCCCCACTCACTTAGCAGGAAGGGTGCATTAGGTGGGAATCCTAAATCTCAGGAATATGAACGATATCCGAAGTATGAGCTATTTCCTGAGCATGCATGGCAAGGGTAGGAGAAATGAGTGGCAGTATTTAGGGTACCCAGGGCATATTTATTAATAATAAACCTCTCAGGATATCTAGGCAAAAGGGTATTTTAATGAAGTACAAATCAGCTAGGTGTGGTGGTGCACTCCTGTAATACCAGCACTGGGGAGGCTGAAGCAGGAGGATTGCTGTAAATTCAAAGCCATCCTGGGCTATGCAGTGGGTTGAAGGCCTAGCTGAACTACAAGACCCTGTCACAAAAAGACTCATAGCAACTATCGCATGAAGCACAAATAAAAACAATGAAGACATTATTTAAAAACAGAAAGTAAAATATAATCAGACAAATAAATAATAGGTCAAACTCTTTGGCGCTTTACCATGCCCCAACTAAAAGGTTTGTGTATGTCCAACAATGACGTCACAGTGAATTTCTGAAGGAACTGCCACACTCCCCGTTAGAGATAATGAAGCCAAGGTTCTGCAATGCTCAAGGACTTGTGCAAGGTCATAGGGTACTCAGTGGCAGAGCCAAGACCCCACCCCAGGACTGCCCGCCTCTTGAGCATGGGTTCCCAGCTTCCCTATCGTGTTTCCAGCCTGGAATTTGACCGGTGGGCCAGAGCATCAGCATAGTGGCTGAGACCCAGTCTTTTACAGAAGTGACAGAATAAAAGAGAAAAGAAACAGAGTAAAGGTATCGCTTTGTGAGGGTTTTGGTTCAATATCATATTTGTATTTATCTAAAAATATATGTGTGTATATGTGTGTGTGCATGTACTAGGTCAAATTATGAGGAGCAATATTGCCTCTGAGCCACACAAAGTCACTCTGAAGGTCTTTCGCAAGCTAGATGTGCAGCCCCTAAATCCCGTTCTTGAGAGAGTCATTTTCTTTCTTCTATTACCTTTCCCCCAAGAATCCCAAGGCTCCAGCCATTCTTTGCAAAACAGTCTAGATAAATTAATAATACAATTTAAAACCGATTCTGCCAAGATAAATAGCGCTTCTTAGATTAAGAGTGTAGCTGGCCAGAATGAATGAAATTTACTAACCCCAAGATGCTTAATCTTCCATTACACAGAAGTTAATGATTATAAGAAAGGAGTGATGGTAATTCACTCCTGCTTTTACGGGAAATCTGACCATCTAATTTTTAGCAAATCTTTCTTCTCTGCACACCTCGGTGCCAAAGACCACTGCTTTGCTCCTTAGGTATGCTGGCCAGTGTTCATACATCAGAACCAACTCTTTGCCAAAGGGGGAAGACTTTGAGCACGTGTGGGTTTGTACCATGCCTCAGCAGAACTTGTTTAGTAGGCTGCTTTGGTGCAGCTGCTCTGGGCAGCTCACAGCTGGCTTTCCAACCGTGGCGGGGAAAAGTGGTGTCGCATACCTTTAGCACAGTCTGCTCCGAGGAATCCTGGGAAGCAGTGACACAGGCCAGACACGCATTCACCATTCCCGTGGCAGTTTCGTGGGCAGTCCTGCACAGAATCTGAGACAGAGAGAGAGAGAGAGAGAGAGAGAGAGAGAGAGAGAGAGAGAGAGAGAGAGAGAGAGAGA
>PVKN010000760.1:0-65218 GCA_004027915.1 Capromys pilorides | reverse complement strand
GGGAGATAATATGTGGGTCTGATTTATTTAACTCATGAGTGTGGTCTCTAGTTGCATCCATTTATGTATAAAAGCCTAAAGTTTATCTTTCTTTATAGCTGAGTAATACTTGATTATATAAAAATGCCACATTTCTTTATCAGTTCCTCAGTTGATGGACATTTGGGTTGTTTCCAAGATGACAAATTGTGCTGCTATAAACATGGGTGGACATATATCACTGTAGTGTGATGCTTTCACTCCTGGAAAAATACCCATGGGAGGAGAATAGCTGGGTTGAATGGGATCTCTAATTCTAGTTTTTTGAGGAGTCTACACATGGACTTCCACAGCAGTTGTACCAGTCTACACTCCCACCAACAGTGCAGAAGGCTTCCTTCTTTCCCACAGCCCCTCCAGCATTTGTTATTGGTAGCCTTCTTGATGAAGGCCATTCTTTTTGGAGTGAGATGGAATGTCAGTGCTGTTTTAATTTGCATTTCTCTAATGACCAATGATGTTCAGCATTTTTCATGGATTTATTTGTCATTTTTACTTCATTTGAGAAGTGTATATTTATCTCAGATGCCCATTTTTTTGGTTGGGTCTTTGGATTTTGGTACTCTGATATTTTAAAAATTCTTTATATGTTCTAGATAGAAGGCCTTTTTCTGAGGGACAGTTGGCTAATTTTTTTTTTTTTTTCCTAATTCATGGGTTTTCTTTTTACTCTGTTGGTGATTTCTTTTGACCTGCACAAACTTCAGCAAGATGAGGTCCCAGTTGTTGATTCTTTGAACTACCTCCCATATAGTTTGCTTTTTATTCTTGAACTCTCTGCCTACCCCTATGTCTTCAAGATTTCTACCTACTTTCTCCTCCAGTAGAGTTGGGGCGAGAGGGAAGATGGGCCAAACCTTTGCTCACGGAACGTCATCATTAGCAGCATCCTTCTTTGCTTTCTTCCCTTTTCTCCCCAGCCAGTGTGTTCCCATGACAGGCATTTTCTAGGGTGGCAGATCTGGCCTACTCCTCCTTAACTTGAAGCTATGCCATCCCTGACTCCTGTCAGTGGCTGGAACTTTAGGACTTTCAGAAGGCAACCACAGCTTGCATCTGCAAAGCGTTTACGCCAAGCACAGCCTTAGGCAGACATTCATAAACACACTGCTCATAGGTCGGAGTCATTGTTCCCTTCCCAGTCCACATAGAGGGGTGCATCTTCCTGTGCAGTGAGCACTCCCTAAGATGCAGCACCCACCAAGACTTCTACTGTGAAGGCTTCCCACCAATGGCCGGGTTCACACACTGTACCCCAACACCTCAATGAAGGTCCGGATCATTTCTGTTTTCCCCTGTGGTCATGCTTAACCAGGCCTTGCATCTGTGATTGTTTTTGAAGCTTACTTTTAAACCTCTCCCAAACCACACTGGCATTGTAAGAGGCAGGACAGCCAAGGTCTAACCGCGTCCTGATGTCTGCCTCCTCTTGCTTCAGGCCACTTAGTTCTCGTGAGACACTGTAATGGAAAGGTAGACAGACATTCTTCCGCTCATGCTTGATGTCTCCCTCTGGAACATAAACTAAATGCTCCCTGGCTCCTGTGGTGCCAGGGCGCTGTGACAAAGGCTTGTCACCGAGACTGCTGGAGGAGCTGCCGTTGGTTTTGGACTTGGTTAGACGAGCAGGATTCTTGGGGGATTTTTTTGTCCTTCATCATTGCCAAAGGACTGGTTATGAGAACCAAGAAAAAAATAATGACAGCCCTTCAAATGCTGGGGTTTGCTCTCCAGTTTGCTCAAGCAAGTGGTGGTTTGGGTCAGAGGACATATTTTTCAATGTGAAATATTTTCTTCAGAGGCTGTTCTCTGCTTCCTATCTCTAAATCTTAGACCAGGGGCCTCTGACTGACCCATACTGCTTCTTGGTTCCCCAAAGGGACAGAAGCCTCAGCCCACAAAAGCCAGCAGATCTCAGTCCATCATAACTGCTGAATGGGAAGGGCTATTTAAAGAGTAGCTTCTTTGCCTGACGTTCAAGGACCCCCAAATTCTGTACTGCTCATACCTGCAGCAAACTGCTCATTCCAGACTCCTGCTGTGATAAAAAATGGCTCTCATTTTCTCATGCAATGTTCTAATGGTCAATTTGTTTTTTTTTTTTCTTGAGACAAGGTTTTGCTATGTAGTTCAGATTGGCCCTGAATTCACTGTGTAGTTCAGGCTGGTCCTGAACTCACAGTGCTCTTCCTGCCTTCATCTCAGTGAAGCCACTAATATACTTACCTAACTGTTCTTTCCTATCTCCATTTAGAGCACCTCTTCCTCTGAAACTATCAGTCTCCCAGGGGCTTGAGTGTTGATCTCTTTTATGTCCTTCTCATTTGACACATGTTCTTATGTACTCTAATGGTGTTAACTACCATTTCTAGATCTGTATCACTCTTCTACCCGGATGTTTCTTTTAAGTTCTAGATCCTTACATAATTACATATCTTGGATGGTATCCAGTATCCCTGGAAAGACTTGGCACTTTGAGCAGGACAGCTCAAATCAAATGACAGAATCCAGTTTTTTTCTTCTGAGCTTGCTCTACCTTCTCTAATTTCATTTTCTTTTTGCATTAGGATTTTGCTATATGGTGCAGGCCAGCTTTGAACTCCCTATATAGCCCAGGTTGGTTCTGAACTCCCAGAGATCCTCCTGTCCCAGCCTCTTGAACACAGGGTTTGCATTTATATACCACCATGCCTGGCCACCATGCAGGTCTTACTTTTAAAATATTCTCCAAACCTGTACTCTTATTGAATGACTCCAAGAATTTACTAGATTATCTATATCCTCTATCATGATATCTTCATGGTTGTTTTGTCCTCTGTCCTCTGTCCTCTGTTGCTCTTCCCATTCCTTTTCCTCCTCATCTTCCTCTTCCTCTTCTTCACCCTCTTGCACTTCTTTTTCTGCTTTTTACTAGGCTAGAGTCTCACCAGCTAGCCGGCTGACCTTGAACTCACTGCAATCCTCCTGCCTCAGTGTCCCGAGTGCTGGGGCCACAGGTGAGCACCTGTTTCCCAGTCCTTCTGTCTGCATGCTCAAACCCTTTACTGCTACTAAATTATCCTAAGAGCATCTGTAGAAAGGACAAGGCAAGTGGACAAGGACAAGGATGAGGAGGACAAGGCAGACACAGTGCCTGTTTAGAAGTGGGGGTCGCCTTCTCATGAGAAAGCCAGACATGCTGTGCTTGTCAGACAACACACAGCAGGAGAAAGCATGGGCGAGAGTGCAAGCCTTCAGTAAAGAAAGGTTTGATTGTCACCTGAAGACTGAGCAGAAAGCCAGCAGAAGAAGATAAAGGAAACATCAAGTCACAAAGTGTGTGAACACCACACTGCTGAAAGCTTGATCTCTCTCATCGTGAAAAGTACCATGCACTCTTGAAAGACGCTTGAACATGCAGAGATAAAGAACAGATCGTTTACTTGTGACCTCCCCTTCTGGAGACCGGCTCTGTGAACACTGAGGGGCCGTGGTCAGCTTTGCCACAGTGCTCATAGGAGTCTTCAACATGAGCTCCATGCACTAAAAGTCTCCTGTCATTTCCTCTCCGAGAGCTCATCTTTCTGCATCCTTGGAGCCCGACATTTACCAAAACAAGGGTGCAGGTGAGGGAACAGACGCTCTTGCCCAGGCCTTCTCATTCCTCCTCACTCCCTGACTGACGGAAGCTTCATCTTGGTTGCTAGGCCTTCTTCGAAGGCTCTGTCTTGAAGCCTAGATTGTGTCATTCCTTAGATTCTCAGAGAAGAGTAGCTGCATCCGAACAATGTTTTTCTATATTTAATCTTACAAGTGGTGCTAAACTATCTGTTGATAGCCTGTCATTCTTTTTCTATGCTGCCCTTGCTGGGGTTGGGGGCGAGAGCTTGAGAACTACATTTTCCAGAATCCTTTGCTGTCACACACCAAGTTGTATTGCACCAAGGAGAGGTGACCCCTGAGATCTGGAGTGTGTGTGGGGACATTGCTCCTCTGGCTTTGGAGGCCCCATGTGGAGGGTACCTGAGAATTTCCTGTGTGGTGCTGTATACAGCTGAGACTGTCAGTGGTGGTTTCCCTCAATTCTGAATATTCTAGAAGGTAGAGGCAAACCCAGCTGCCAATGTGTGCACTCCTGTCCCTCTCAATCTCCTTCTGAGGCCAGCTTCTGTCTTCCTGAAGGTTCAGTGAATTCCCTCAGGGGCTGGGGCTGTGTCCTGTGTCCCTTTATATCTTTGTATTGGAACAGCGCCTTGCCTGGCTTAGTTTCTTAGCCCGCATCTGCTACTGCTGAGGGAGACTGTGATGTCCAGTGTGTCCTTATTCTAGGCAAGACAGTGAACACTGTTGTATGTTATGTGTCAGTGCCGAAAGAAATGACAGAAGACCCCATGAATATAGCTTCAGAGGACTCACTAAGGTCTGCCTTCAAGTGAGCCCAGAGCAAAGAAAACAATAATGGGACTATCAAAAGGCAGGGCTGGAGGAACTTTTAAGCCAGACTAGAGCCATGTTCTATGTCAGGCTACAGAGTTAAGCACAAAGAGTAACATGTAAATACTGTTTTTCATGTATGAAGAAAAAGAAATCTAAAATCCACTGTATAACTGAAGGACAGCAGGAAGATGGCCATCCCATGAGCCGCACTACCATTTATCAAGGGCTTGCTAGGTGCAGGCACTTTGCAGTGAGTTACCTTAACCATTCACTTAATCCTCACACATATGGGCAGTCACTACTGTGATCCCCACTGTAAAGCCTCAGAAGTCTCTTCTTTTTATTCAGGACTAAAAAAACCAGCGAAGGAATGTGCTCACTGATAACACCTCAAGCAGGAGAGGAGGCAACCATTAACATCACAAGCAAGGAAAGAAAGAACAGGGCCCCTGCAGGATAAGCCGCTATCTGCAGCCTTGGGTCCCAGCTTTCCAGGATTCCCAAGTAACAGAAAGCAGCCCTCCCTGGGCTCTGTCTATTGTTCTCTGCTTCTAGGGATATCAACTGGCCTTTGGTCTTATCTCTGCCTTACTATAAGGCACAGCTGCATTTTTTAAATGTTTTTATCTTCTCCTATCCAGTAGTTTATTGAGGATGTGCGCAGTCACACATATGTAGCAGAAGAGTATTCAGCACAGGTGAGCGTCTGTCCCAGTACAATTACCACTCACAGGACTCAGCAGTCCTTAGCACGTTATCTACCCCTCCCGACAGCCGTGTAAAGTTGGATCCAGGAAATTTCTATGAACTCATACTCATTTGCTAACTACCTAACAGGGATCAGGCAGTGGTGCCCAGTATAGACAAAACATGCTGGCCAAGGGTGGCAGCCCACCTAGACACTCAGGTCAGTAATTTCAGTGTTTGGTACATTTTACTGAGAGGAGGTGACACTGATCTTTCTCAATTTCAACCCCTGCTCACTGTGCGGACCTCAGCTGGCCTCAGCTGGCGACCTCAGCAGTTCCACATGCAGACCTTGTTATTACCCACAGCTTTGCCCCATGTGGAAGCTAAGGTCGCCACAACCCAGCCCTGTTGTAATCCTACCCTCTGAGAAAACGACGATTAAAAAAACAAAACAAACCCCAAAACACTGGCTATTAGGAGATTCAAACTTGGGTTAAGAAAGCAAAAAAGCATGAAGAGCAAGGTCATGGAGGAAAATGTGATGGGGAGGCTGTGACTCAGTGGGTTAGGAAAAGGGTTGGGCTTTCCTATTGTTTGTAGCAGTCAGTTGTCTTCAGGAGAGGCCAGAGGGAATTTCATGTTTTGTATTTGCACCCCAGAAGTTTGAGAGGTGTCATGACACCATGGAAATAATATGACATGAAGGAACCTCTTATTCCGAAAACCAGTTCAAATTTTGAGATAGGGTTTTGCTGAGCTGCTAAGTTACCCAGGCTGAGGTTGAATTTGGGATTTTCCTGTTTCAGCCTCTCAGACTGCTGAGATCATAGGCATGCACCATCATGTCTGGCTATAACAATGACTGACTATTAAATTACCCCTGTGATGTCACTGTGTCTTAGTTACTTTTTACTCACTGCTGGGACAAATACCTGACACCCAAAATGAAGGAAGGAAAGGTTTATTTAGCTCACAGTTACTGGAGGTTTCAGTCCATATTTGGCTGGCCCAAGGCTGAGTGGAACAGGGCAGAGAGCATCCAGTTCATGGTGGCGGAACAGCAACAGTCATGACAGAAGCAATGGAACAACCAGGGGAGCAGAGAGCAACAGCTACCGTCTGTCTGTCTCTCTTTATATTACATTCAGGCTCTCTACCTTAGCCTATCCACCTTAGGCCACACTAATAATCCCAGCCATACTCAGATCAACAACCCCATCAGTACTAACACACATAATTCCAGTGGATCATGACTCAAGTCTCAAACTCTAAAAGTCCCTGCCCCATGATTGCATGAGGCTTTGGGGGGACAACTAGACATAAACCATAACACACTGGATGTCAGGTTAGGAAGAGGGGTACATAACTTGGATTTTGAAAGCCCATATGGGATTTTGATGCTCCCCCACCATTTCTTTCCTAGCAAGAGGGCAGCCCCAGGCTTAGCCAGCGCCAGGGTGGAGATGGCCCCATCCACACTCTTTCTCTGTCCACAAATGTTCAGACTCTATCATTCCACTTTGAATGTAAAAGCACTTCCTCCAGAGCCAACGTTTTTAGGAGATAAGACTATTACTTGATATGAAACACATTCATAACAAGACCTTTCTCTCTTTTTATTTTTTTTAATTTAATTTAATTTTTTTTTTGTGGAACCAGGGTTCAAATTCTCTCTTTTTAGAAAAGCAACAGAGATGAGTTGGCCTCTCTGGAGAAGCCAGTGACCCAGGGCTGACAACAGAGTTCAGTTCCTATACCATCCACTTCCCACCATCCCCAGCTGAGAGGGCAAGTCTGTTGCAGATTACAGGGAAATTTCCTCTGGGCTAAGTCTGAAAGCTCTCCTTTTTGAGAATTTGTGGCTCCCAGGTTTCCATACTCAGTTTGACCATCGCCTTAAAGTATTTTGGTCTTAAGGGCACTTTTCTATGAAAAGTCTGGAGGTCTCTCTTGGTTAAGATTTGACACCAGTAATAACACATCCTAATCCAATTTGCTAGCAAAAAGATTAATGAGATTAGACAAAGAGAAATCCCAATGCAGGAATGTACCAAAATTGATTAATTCAGAGGACCATGAATGGCATAAAAGATCCGGGTTCTTCCCATATTTTGGCTGTGCCATCTTTGTTGCTATTTAGCTCCCCTCATAGTCTTAAGCTGGCTGCCATATTCTGGGCAAGCATGGGCAACAGTTATTAGTAGGAGAGTGACCAACTCTTCCTATCTCTGAGAACTTTTTCCAGAAGCCCCATTTGGTAGAATTAGGTCAATACTTTTTTCTGATTCAGATCATGTTAGGGAGGCTAGAGTTACAATGATTGGTTTAAAATAAATCCAGATGTGCTCACTTCAGCAGCGTATAGACTAGAATCCAGATTTAGCCACAAGTCACCTGGGGAAATAGGCAAATTCCCAGTCAATGTTGTGTTTCTACTTCATAGGTAACTGTCTTCCTAAGGTTTCTTTTACTATTCCAGTTCTAAGATTATCAACTTGTTAGATTAGTTTGGTTCTTTTGATAGATCAGAGAGATCCTCTTGAATCAGATCAATCAACTTGATCAGAAACAAATCATTTTATGCTTATTAAACTTACCTCAAAATCAAGTTATCAAAAAGTATTTGTTAAGAAGCTGGCACAAAAGGGCTGGCAAGACAGCTCAGTAGACCAAGCACCTGCTTAGGCAAGTGCAGGGACTGGGGTTTAATCCCTGGCACTATATGCTGTGCTGGGCCCACTCTCAGACAAGGTGAGCCAGCCACTAAAACCAGGCATGGTGGTACATGCCTATAATCACAACATTGGGAAAGCTGAACACAGGAGGATCATGATGAGTCTGAACTGCGTAGTGAGACCCTGTACCAGATACATTTTTTAAAAAAAGAAACACAAAGAACTTGGCACATAGAAGTCACTACTCTAGGGCACTAGGTACATGTAGACATATACCTTATGAATATACAGCCACTGCACTATCCTTAATAGTACTTAGAAGAAGGTAGTTAAACTCTTACCTCACATTGTATAAAAACTTAACTCAAAATGGATCATTAACCTACATGTAAGAGCAAAAAAGCAAAATAAAAATCAAAAACCTTAGAAAAAAGCCATAAATCTCAATACCTAATTTCTGGGGATGAGGAGTGTGTGTGAGGGGGTGAATCAGAAATAAGAGTTATTTCCAATTCAAAGGCCCCACTCCTGGTACCAAATTCTGTCTTGGTTACTTTTCTTTCATTGCTGGGACAAAGTATCCAACATCCAAATTTAAGGAAGGAAAGACTTATTTAGCTCACAGTTTGGGGAGGCTTTAGTCCATAATCAGCTGGCTCCCAGGAAGACTGGCACATGGCAAAGGGTAGCAGTTCACGGTGGTAGAAAACAGCCAGAGCAAAAAGGATGGAATAGCAGTGGCAACAGCAGTGACAGGAGAGGCAAGCCTGTCTGACTCTCTTATAAGGGCAGGTGTAGCACTCACACACATAATCCCAGCAGCACTCACACCCGTAATCACAGCATTGGATGATGAACTAATGACAAACTCTCGAAGTCTACCCTATGACTGCATGAGAATTTTCTGGGGACAACTGCACACAAATTATAACATTCTGCCCCTGGCTCTGCAAAGACTCATATACATCCCTTTATGCAAAAGTCATTGTAGTCCATCTCTAAGAGTTGCCCAAGTTCTAACAATTTCATCATTACTGAAATGTCCAAGACCCAAGTCTCATCCAAGATCTAGAGCAAACTCTTAGCTTTGAGACCCTGTACAAATAAAAATTAAACACTTTTAACTTCAATCACACACACACATACATACACACACACACACACATACACACACACACACACACACACACACACACACACAATTACCATTCCAAAAAGTACAAACAAATGGATACAAAGCATTGGGACCATAGCCAATCCAAAATCGAGCAGGAGAAACATTAAGTCCTGTAGTTCCAAGTTCAATATCCAAGGCAATCTGTGGCAAGTTGTGAGCTAAATAAACCTTTCCTTCCTTTAATTTGGGTGTTGGATATGTTGTTCCAGCAATGAGAGGAAAGCAACTGAAGTGCTGTGTTAGTCAATGGTTTCTAATACAGTAAAACCTTGACTTATGAGTAGCTTGTTCTTCAAGTGTTCTATAAGAATAAGCATTTCTAATTATAACTTGATAAGTGAATGACATCTTCTAATATGTGTCTACATGATGCTGATCATCCCATGATCACAACTGAGACAGCGATGGTTCTTTCCCCCACCCTTCTCTGTGTTGTGGGTGATCATCTTCTGACAGCAAAAGGTTACGGAAGAGGAGAGAAAGGTGTTAGAATCCCTGACTTCAAATGAGATTAGAAAGGTGCATAAAATGTGAGAAGCCGTGCAAAACTGTGTAGGAAAGCACCACCTGAATAAGGCTTTGTCAGTGAGCAACAAGTTTGCTTAATGAGAAGGCAATGTCACATTTCTGTGACATCTGGAAAAGAAGGCAAAAGCGAGTGTCGTTAGATAGGCTCCTTGTTAAAGCTGCATGAAAAGAAAAAGATTACACTGAGCCAATAGATAGCAGTGATTCCGTTGGTGATAGTGCAAGCCTCCTGCACAATAACCCTCCTCTCTCTCATTTCCCTTACACCACCAGACAAGAAGGTTTTCAAAGATAAGTGCAGATTAATTTTTTTGCTTTTTAATATTTTGTATTATATTATTGTGTTTTATCAATTTTATATGAATATTTTGGGGTCGTAAAATGAATCATCAAAATGAATCATTCTCACTCTTTCTTACGAGGTTATGGGGAAATTTGCTTGGATATATAAAGGCTTGAATTACAATCATGTTTCACAAACAGAGTATGCTTGTGAGCCATAGTTTTACTTAAGGCACAAATAACGAAAGAAAAAGAAAATGAAACTGGACCTCATCAAAATGAAAAGTTTATGCTCCAAAAGTTATAGTCAAGAAAGTGAAAAGATAGGGCTGTGGAGGTAGCTCAGTGAAACAAGCGCTTGTCTGGCAAGCACAGGGTCCTGAGTTCAGTTCACAGTACTGAGAAAAAAAAGTGAAAAGACAATTCAAAAACTGGGAGAAAATATTTGTAAATCACATAGCTGCAGAGAGCCTACTATCCAGAATAGCTAAAGAACTCCTATAACTCAATGATACAAATGCAAATAATAAATAACGTAACTTAAAAATTGGCAGAAATTTAAATAAACATTTCTTCAAAGAAAATGTACAAATATTCAATAAGCACGTGAGAAGATGCTGGGCCTCAATAATCAAGGAAATACGAACCACTCCTGAAGACCTCGAGTTCACCAGAATGGCTGCAACAAAAGACGACAGCACTTGCTGGAGAGGACTTGGAAGCTTCGGGACACTGGCGCGTTGCTGGTGGAACTGTGAAGTGGAAAACTGGCAGCTTTTCAAAAGGCTCAATGTGAAAGTGGAGTTGTAACCAACTCCACTCCCAGGTGAACACACAAAATAAATGAAAATACATGGCCTCCCAAACTTGTACACATAGCCGTGTTATTCATGACAGCCCCAAAGTGGAACTGGCCCAAATTTCTAAAAACTGATAAATAGATACACAAAATACAGGCTAGCTACATGATGAAATGCTATTCAGTCATCAAAAGGAGTGAGTCTTCATGCATATTACAGCACAGATGAAGCTCGAAAACACTTCTAAGTGAAAGAAGCCAGTCGCGAAATACCACATGACGTCCTGAGTCCACTTAAATGTGTAGAATAGCAAATGCAAGGTAGAAAGCAGGTTAGCAGTTGTCCTAGCATTTGGGAGGGGAACTGGAAAGTGGCTGCCAGTAGCTGTGGAGTTTCTTTTTGGGATGATGACATCTTCTCAAATTAGAAAACGGAAATGGCTGTGCATCCTCGGGACCCCACAACCACAGTACTATCACTTAGTAGTATGCTTATGATATGTAGTATTTCCCAGTAAAAATATTTATATGACTATAGTAGGGCTTTGGGGTATATAGGACAAAAAAATCAGTGAGCTCATGAATGTTTAGTTTTGCAGAATTTGTCCAACTATTTTATGACTGTGAATCTTACCCATTTTATTTTGTCTCTTCCTGCCTTTTGGTCTAAGTGGCTCAATGCGAAGCTCAGTGGGTTCGCTCCTGGCTGCATGTTGCATGTGTTAGAGCCACCCGAAGAGCTTTTGGGACATAATGTGCCTGAGCCCAGCAGGCCACCTACCCCTAATGTTTCTCCATCCATGGAGAGTTTATTAAAGTCTCCATGCCATTCCCATGTGCTGACAAGACAGAGAGATGTAAACAGTAGACCAAGATGGTAGCTGCTCTGGGTCAGAAGGTGGGATGATCCTTCAGCACGCTTTTATTCTTCATTTTTGGTATAATTTACTGAGATACTGCTTTCTTTACTGGAGATTAAACCTCGGACTTTGGCACTGAGCATTCTCAACCCAGGATTAGTTTTTGAGATAGGGTTTCACCAAGTGTCCCTACTCCAGCCTCTCCCGGTATTGCAGTAGCAATTTATAGGCATGCATCACCATTTCCAGGCTGAGGTTTAATTTATCACTGAAGTTTACCTTTCACAGCTGGACATGGTGATGCACACCTGGGATCCCAGCACTCTGTGGGATTGAAACAGTAAGACTGCAAGTGTGAGCCTAGCTTCAGCAACAAAGCAAGATTCGAGACAAATAAAAGGTGCTCTCTCTCTCTCTCTCTCTGTCTCTCTCTCTCTCTTTCTCTCCCTCCTCTCTATCACTGTCTCTGTTTCTCTCTCTCCATCTTTGTATCTGTCTGTCTGTCTGTCTGTCTGTCTGTCTGTCTGTCTCTCTCTCACACACACAGATACACACATACAATTACCCTTTTATTTTTAGTTTTTATTTTTTTCTGTATTTAGGACAGGGTCTGTAGGGTCTCATTATGTAGCTGGGACTCATGGTGATTGTCCTGCTTTCAGCCGCCCAAGTGCTGGGATTATAGGTTCGTGCCTCCACACTCAGTCTCAATCTCTGTCTCAGCACACTCTGGGGCAAGGCTGGCACGGCACCCCAGGGATGGAACCCTGGCCACTGTGCCACTGTGCTCTGCCTAAGCAGATGCTTTAGACTGGTGAGCTATACAATATCCTTTTAATATATATATATATATATATATATATATATATATATATATATAATTTTCTTCTTTGTGTTTTGTGTTTTCTAGTTAGTCTATAACAATACATTGTTTCTTGAATATAATAAGATATTTAAAGATAATGACCTTTGGGCCTACGATATATAGAGCCTTCTAAAGAAAACTGTCCTCCCCTCACAGGTACCAGGCCCATAGCTGTAAATTCAGTTCTCTGATCCCATACATTTCAGGTCATTGGCTCGTAGCAACTGTTATCACCAAAAGAGATTAATAAGAAGATATTGACTTCTACTGAGATGGGTATCAAAAATATTGACCCACAAGGAGAAAATATTGATGGGATAAGAACCAAGGTCTTGCATTGCCTCGCAGGGAGTAATAAACCTTGCTGTCCGCTGAATTCCTTATTCTTTTGTCTATTTTTATTGGCAATTGCACATCTGAAGTCAAAGATGGCGCATCTCTGCAAGCAGTGTTAGAAGCATGAATTTGGAACTTACTACAAAGGGAACATGGGGAGGATGGCCCTATGGGTGCAGAATTAATATAAATTATTGGACAGAGGGAGGAAAGGAGGGAGAGAGTGAGAAAGGAGAACATAGATTGAACATGACAATGAATGTCAAGATAAAATTTTGACAGTAAATGTTTGTTCAGGTCTGATTTAAATGGTTTTAGATTCAGCAGCATCCTAATTAGAGATACTAGGACATATCTTTCAACTTGCTCAAACACATCAAAACCAGCTCCAGTTCTCCAGACTGCACACAACTGATTCATTCTTCCTCGGAGCCAGCACTTCAGTTATTGGGGCTTTGGTTAGTTTTTCTTTTTAGGAACAAATACAATGGGAGATGACGGCAGATGACTGCAACTGGAATGCTTTATCTGGCATTTTTTCTCAAATAAGAGAAGATGTTATAATAATATGTTGGTTGAACCATCGCTTGAACCAGCAACTTTTTTTTTGCAGGTTGCTCTGGAATGGATAAAGTGATGTGTTGCTATTATGTTCATGTTAAACGAATTCCCCTGGTTTGAGTGTAGGTTCTTGGATTTTTTTTCCACTGCAGCAAAGCAAATCTCTTCAAATTGTAGTAACTGAAAATAATCATCTGTTTGCTCTGACTTCTGTGGAGCTAGACTAAGCCCGGATGGTTCACCTGGTACAGGCTGGGCTTGTTCAGATGTCTGGCCTTGGCTAGGCAGTCAGGGCCTCTCTCTCCCCCTCTCGTGGTTTAGTGGCTTAGCGTGCTCTGCTGCAGCAGGAGGTGGGCCGAGTTGCAGTGCCACTGGGAGGCCCCAGCTCAGAAGCATAATGTCACTTAGGTGTATCCCTGCAGGGAGAGGAAGTCGCCAAGCGAGGCCAGGCTCAGGAATGGGCAAGTAGATTCATCTCCTTGAGGGGAGGAGCTGCAAAGGGTCTGTGGGCCACTTTTAACCTACTGCAGCTTCTCAGTCTGAAGCCAACCAACACAGTGGAACGAAAAGGAGAGCAAGATTTGGAGTTGGACATCCCTGCCTCTGTGCCACAGCCTGTGATGCTCTATTTCCTCTTAGAGTCCCTTGTATAACCCGTTCATTCTCTCCCTCCCTCCTTCCCTCCCTCCCTCTTTCCTTTCCTCCATCCCTCTCCCTCTCTCTGTCTCTGTCCGTCTCTCCTCTCCCCCCCCCCCCTTCCTCGTAATACTAAGGAGTTAATTGAGGGTATTTTCACCGAGATACACTTCTGGCTCTTTTTAACTCATTTTTTAAATTGTGAGACAAGAGTTCACTCAGTTGCTGGATTTCCCCAGGCTCTGACTTGATATTCTCTTGCCTCAGCTTCCCAAAGTGCTGGAATTATGCCTGACTTGCTCTCTGTATAATATTCATAGCAGGATGTTAATAAACTCCTTTGCTACAAAGAAATTAGCCATTCCTTGTTGAGTCTGTAGAGTAGTCATAGCTCTAAGTGACAAAATCCTGACTCTAGAGAATTCTGAATAATGGGTACTTGAGGGAAATTTTCATTCAGCAGCTTGGCACTGTAGTCAGAAACCCAGACTCCATCTACTTCCAGTCTGGCATCCTTTGTGTGTTTTCCTTGTCTCTGGTCAGCATTCCTATGGTTAGTTACAAGGTGTGTACCACAGTTCCAGGCATCTATGCAGGTGGGAAAAGAGTCATTTCTTTTTTTGGCCAGTGTGTGTGTGTGCGTGTGTGTGTGTGTGTGTCCGTCTGTCTGTCCGTCTGTCTGCCCGTCTGTCTATCTGTCTAGGGCCCTTTCCTTGAATCTCTGCCAGTGCTCTCTCCTTTGTGTCTTACTGACCCCAAATACACTGCAGGTGTTTGTGGGACTCATCCCTGGCAAAAGTGATGGATGGGATGATCCTGCTTGGGTTAGAATAGTCAGAGACCACTACCAGAGGCAGGGAATGTGTCCCTATTTCCCTGACATCCCATGTCAGGAGGACAGGAGTAGATGTTGCAATAAAGGTTAGGTTCCCTTGGACACTAGGAAGGGCAAGGCTGTTGTCTGGCAGACAAAGTAGTGCCTGCCACTAGGGCTCAGGCCCAATACATTTGGACAAAATCCCTTGTCCCTGGCTTGTCCTGAGGAACCCATCTGTCAGGATGGAATTTTGGGGAACTCAATTTACATGTTGCATAAGTAATGGGGACAGTAAAGGACAACAGAGTCCTCTTGTTCCAACTCATATTGAAGTTAAGAGGCCTCTGTATGCACATATCCAACAGGCAAGCAGCACTGACAGCTTCTAAGTGAGGGTTCTGGGAAGAAATTCTGGGCTACCAGCCAAAGTCACCTTCCCTAAAAGTTAAAGTAAACTCCAACTTCAGTCCTAGAGCCTATGGAATATCCAGAGCAGCTGCCAGCTCTACCACCATCACCAACTTCTATAATTCTGTCCTGGGCAGAGGAAGGGGTTCATATCCTAGGCTCACAGCTATCTCCTGACTCCTTTCTCTGAATTCTGTGGCCTGTGTCTGAGAGTGCCTGACCATTTGCTTCTCTTGGGCAGCGCTGACCAAGATATGACCTAGCTCTTTGTCTTTTATTTGTTTTCCATCCTTCCAGCCAGTGGGGAAAATAAGCATTTGTGTGAGTAGAAGGCCCAATTTAAGGTTTGGAACCATGAAGGGGTATTTCTATAAATTTAAACAAGCAACTTAATATTCAATCAACATTCTTATTTTTAAAAGTTACTCAATTTCTAAGGACTTTCTTACTGACTCCACTCCTTCTCGGGCTTGAGTCTCAACACTTCTACAGTCTTCTTCCTTTGCTCATGGTCAATTCTCACTCATTTCATGCTATTTAGTATGTGTGTGTGTGTGGGTGGGGGGGCATTGTTTCTTTGTTTCTTTGGAAGCCCATTCTTAAAATATAGGATTTTCTTAACAAAGACAATCATCTCTAAGAAAAAAATCTCTGGAGCCAGCTGTTCAAAAAGTAAACATTCCACCTTGGTTCAAATGACATAGTGGAGAAATCAGAGCTAACATCATGGACATTAAGATAGAATTGGTTTCCAGAAGCAGGGGCTGCATGGCCAGGACCACAGGCAGGGAGGGGCAGCATGTTTACATGGGATGGGGAGGAGGCTGACTTGGTTGAACCTGAAGGTGTCTACTTGTAAATAATTGGAGAAAGTTTCAATATGGGGGTAAATAAGAGGAGGTGTGATGAAGTGACTGGGGGAAGCCCTACCCTGTAACTAATCAATGTTTGGAGAATACAGGGAGGTATGTAGTATGAGGAGGTTACATGATTCAAGAACACTTGGGCATAGTGTGTGGGAGGGTGCCGTGGCTGACATTAAGATTTACATAACGCTGTTCTCTTTTCCCTTCCTTACCCCTTAGCTCTAGTTGAACACAAGATCATCTGCAGACATTCACCAGCGTCCAGCATGAATACATGGCCAAAGTCAGGCCAAGAAACATGGAACATCAGACACATGAAGACTGCGGAGGTTCTGCACGTTACTTCAGAATATCTGACCATCACCCTGCATAGAGGTTCATGTCTTGAAAGGTAGAACTGAAGAACTGATCTAGGTTATGGAGACTCTAAAGATAGGACAACTAAAACAGGGAGTTACCTTGGGTCAGTATTTTATTTTTTTATTCTTTTGTTATAAAAAAGAAATCGATGAGACTTAAGTCTGTAAGTTAGACAATAATAGCATTATGTCAGTTATGTCTTTTATACTGATCATTGTATCAAAGTTAGGTTACAATATAGTTTTGTTTTGGAGAAATATTGTACACTAAAGTTATTTAGGGATGAAGGAGTAAAGAGGCAAACTGTAACATATTCAAAAGTTTAAGGAAAATGTATAGAAAGAGTGAATGATCATGCAAGCATGGTACAATCTTGTTATAGCATGCATTTAGCTGTCTCCTTAAGACCTCATGCAGTTACAGATGGGACTTTTTCAGAGGTGGCTGAATCTGCAGTGTGTGGTCAATTTATGGTGCAATGCTAGGATTAAGGGTTCTAGAATTAAGGGTGGGTGATTATTGAATCAGCTCTGACTGGTTTAGCACTGCTCTAATCCTGGTAGCCTGGATACGAGATAAGGGGCAGAAAGAGGCTTGCCGTGCCCTTTGCTCGAGTTGCTGCCTTCTGCCCACCATGATCGTGTCTCCTCCGTGGTGCCCCTCTGCCATGCCACCCTGCCTTGTGGCCACCCAGCAATGGCCTGGGGCCTCCTTTCAGCTTGGGCAGTGGGTGTTTTTATCTCAGCAATGAGAAAAGAACTAAGGCAAATGTTAGCCTATGGGACATGTGGGTCCAGGCAAGGTAGCTGGAGGTTCTTTGCAGTATTTTCACAATTTTTCATCAAGCATGAAATAATTACACATTTTTTTTGGAAGTTCTGGAAATTGAACCCAGGAGTACTTTATTACTGAGCTATATCCTCTAGGCCCCCCTGCTTTTTTTTTCCCAGCTTGAGAAAAGATCTTGCTGATTGCTAAGGCTGGCCTCAGATTTGTGATCTTCCTGCCTCAGCCTCTCAAGTAGTTGTGAATATAAGCATGTGCCACCGCAGCTGGATGGCTTTGTGCGTCCTTAAGGAATGAGCGCATCCTGCCCTTCCCCCTTCCCCCTGGCTGGGGGTTGGCCCTGCAGTGAGGTGGCAATGCACTGCCAGCCTTGGCCTGTCCTGCTGCACCGCTGGGACAGATGGAAACCTCTCCCTGGTAAAACTGATGCCTCAGGGGAGTGGAGGAGCTCAATGTGCTGGTTTAGCTTTATCTACTAAGCACATCAAAGTTGGGGCAATGGAGAAAGTAGGTGAAAAGTACTCTTGAGGGGAGAATTAGTGAAAAAAGAATTAAGAATGCAACAACGTAAGGGACTAGGAATCTCCTATTCAAATTTATTCAAAGAGATTTTAAAATTAAAAAGCATAAAAAAAAGTTCCAGGGCAAAGAGAGACAGTTGGGGCTGGGGCATCTTTCTAGATCAGTTGCCATGGAGCGTGTTAGGAGGCAGACAGAAGAATTATCTTGGTTTACGTGAAGAAGGACAGAGAGCTATGAGTCCATTTGGACTGAGAAGACAATCAAAAACTACTTAGTGGGATATCTAAGAAGAATAAGGCCGGGTGTGGTGCGCACTTCCATCATCCCAGCACCTGGGAGGCTGAGCCCAGGCGGGATGACTTGGCAAGATCTATCTCAAAGAAAACAAAAAGTTATAAAGGAGAGGGCGTATGGCTTAGCGCAAAAGCCCTGGGTCCAGTTTTTAGTATCTCTCTCTCTCTCTCTCTCTCTCTCTCTCTCTCTCTCTCTCTCTCTCTCATTATAACAACAAAGGCAACTGATATTTATTGAACGCCCTTGGGTAGAGTCTAAGTTCTTCTCGTGTATTGGCTCACTCAGCCCTTGCAATAATTATGACATCCCTACTTCAAAGAGGTGTGAGGAGAGGCCCAAGGAGGTTGATTTCAGATCATTTGCCAGTAGAGGACAGAAGCTTCAGACGCAGGTGCACTGGCTCCTGATCCCACTGAAACCGAGGGAAAACGAATAAATCGCTTGACTCACTTTGCTTCTTTCACCACAGCTTCAGAGCCACGGCCCTAAGCAATAGGTTGCTAGCTTTCCACTGAGTTCCAGGAACTCCAACTGGTGGCTCCCGACGCGACGGCATCGGCTCCCTGATACTGGCACTGGCTCTTCAGGAACTTGGAGGCCTCTTGTGTCTAGTTCCAGCCTGCTGAAGCCACCCGCCCCTTCTCTCCGGCCTGGAGCGATCTTCAGAGGGGTGATCTTCGGATATCAGAGGCCAAGATTTCCCCGCAGAGCACACTAGCGCCCCCATCTTGTGAACATGTCTCCCAGGAAAATCCTGGAAGTCTGACCCTGCAGACTCCTGATCAGGTCCTTTGTCCTCACCAACCTCCTTTCCCCACCCATCCTTCAGACCACCCTGCTTTGTTATGGTCCCTGAGCGCTGCTCTCAGGAGGAGGGCTGAGACCCTCTCCCACCCCCCACACTTGGCTGCCTTGTGAATGAACAAGTTCATTACCTCGTTACCTCGGCCCTGGCCTCCTGAGCAGGAAGCAGAAGTGGGGCTGGCGCTGCCCACGGCGACTCTGCCACCCGCTTCTCTGCTGTCCTCTTCCTTCTTTCTTGCAGCAGCACTCGGTGGCCCCATGTGCAAAGTGGAAACCCCGTGTCCTCTTCCAGAACCAGGCAGAATGGGGAGGAGCAGCCTGTGACCCATTGAAATAGCTCTGGTTCGTAGGAAGGGCAAAAGCTGCCTAGGTAAGGGCAAAAGCAAGTGTCTGGTGGGGTGCCACTGTCCTTATCTGGCTCCTGTACATCTACAGAGTGTGGTCCCCAGCACCCCGGGCTTCTGTCCTCACTCCCACAGTTGCGGCAGGACGAGGATGGAGGGCAGACACGGGGCAGAGCACGGGCTGTCCCATGGGCCTCTGCTCATTTCTTTCTGTGCTACCTTTTCCTGTTTCCAAGGCAGGAGACCGTTAGTCCTAGAGTGCCTGAAACAGGAATAAGAAGTGGCTTTATAAACGCACGTTCAGACCCTAAGACTCCGCTCCTGGCCAAGAGACATGCAAACATTTTTAATATCCTTACTCTGGATTCACTTAAATGGAAACAGCCTCCGGTATTTTTAGCAGCTGTGTAATCAAAGTAAAAAAGAAGAGGAAAGTGTATTTTTTTTTTTTTTTTCTCTCCTAGTTAGCATAAGAGAATGAACTGCCCAGTCCTTAACAGCAAGGGAGCTCTGCTGGGAAGGGAGGAAAACAGCCCAGAGTTCCTGTTGGCTCCTCCTCTGGCCTAGACAGGATTTAAAAACCCAGGGAAGAGAATCAAGGGGAGCAGCCAGCGAGGGGCAGACCAGGACCAAAGTCCAGACACCCAGGTCTCAGCACCTGGGGCTCACAGGAGGCGGAGCTTCAAGCAGTGCGCGGAGCCTCGCAGGTAGGAGAGCCAACTGTCAAGTTTCTCCTACAAGAGGAAGGTGCCAGGCAGGGTGCCCAGGGGTCTTGGCACACAGGCAGTGTCATGCAGGTTAGACTTGAGGTAGAAAAGACTGTATCTCCCAGGACCTGTGTGCCTTGTCCTCGTCCACTGTTCTATGCCGTCCTCTGCTGGGCGGTGTCGTGACCTGGCCAGGTGTAGAGTGCATTGAACAAGTTTTTACCTGGAGCAGTACGTTTGTAGCTAAAAGGATTGAGTCTAGCTTGTCCTTCTCTTGTTTTTTCTTTATTGGTTTTTTCTTTATTGTTTATTCTTTATAATGTCAGAGGAATCTTCTGTTATTTGTAGTTTCTCCCCTTTGTCTTACTGCTCCTTTAAATCCTAAAACAGTTTGTTGTTTAGTTGTGACCATGAAACTGTTGGAATTTTTTCTTCTGATTTTGTTTTGTTTTTGGGGTGTGCATGCCAATTAAGATGATGTTTGCAAATTTACTTAAAGGGCTTTGAGATTTATACATCTAATTGTTTAGATTTTAATTTTTTTTATAAGAAGATAATTTCTTCTCCCCACGTTCCCATACAAATGGCCTCATAGTGTCTCAAAGAAACCACTCTGAAACATCTCAAGAGTGACTTAGCAAGACCCTGTCTCAAAATAAAAAATGGACGTGGGCAGAGGATGCACTCGGTGCAAGGCTCTGAATTTAATTTTTAATGCAGAAAAAGAGAGAAAAAAAGAAAAGAATGATGCAATAGATTACCTCTTAGAGGTCTGACTTTTTATTTGCATTTTATTTTATTAACTTTTACATTTGGGAGAAACTTAGGAGGGAGAAAAACAAGCAAAAATAGGTAGGGTTTTACTGAGGACATGAAACTCATTGTTATAAGTATGAAAGAAAAGAACCTGCCTTAACATAAAAATAACAAATGCCCCACATCTAGACATAGACCAGTACTGGAGCTCAAGGCCCCTGGATTCTTAGATGAGCCAGGATGTCACCAAGATATCAGGTGGCACCTGCTATGCACGGGCAGGTGGCAGAGCCTAGCGTCCCCCTTCGGCAGTTGAGGGCTTACTGAAGACTCAGTGAAGGTGACAGTATTGGGCCAGGGAAATTAGGGAGAAGTAGCACCGCCACCGGGATCACTTGTCCCACAGAGGAGCAAAGAAAGCCCTTGACATTCTTCCACACAGCTTTCAGTTCCACTGTGTCCCCAAGTTTGTGGGCTGCAGCTGCCTCCCAAAGTGAAGAAAATATGGCAGATAACTCCTAATCATCTCATGGCTTTTGGTTTCCAATCTTGTGCTGCCCTATGGTTTGAAATGTAGGCTAGGCTGAGCTCTGTTCCTCTGCCCAAGGAAGTCATGCTCAGGCCCATGGAAACTCTTACCACCCACACTCATGCCAGGGCTTTGGCTCCTGGAGGGTCTGGCTGCAGACATGAGATTGTGGGTTAGGCTCTGTCACAGCATCTGGAGCCACCAGTCTGGGAGCTGATGATGTTAAGATCCCAGTCCCAGTTCTGGAGGGACAAGGGCTTTGCCTGCCTCCACCGCAGTGGACTCATGCTAATGCCAACCAGCTGCCATCTACACATGTGCCCAGAGTGTGGCTGGCACAGCACAAATCTTTGGAAATGGGCAAAGCCATGCCTCCTTGATGGAAAGAGGGAGCTTTAAAGTTAGTCCAGTGTGCGGAAAACCACGTTAAATACAGGAATTGTAACTTGTCATTATGTGGCCTACTTCTCGTGCAGCTGAAGCAGATTTGCCACAGGATGCTCCTCGGGCCCAGGGTGGGGTGAAGAGGGATAAGGAATCGAGTAATATTTAGCCATTCTGGGAGTCGGGCATTTGGCTGGATGTGCGGAAGGAAGGTCTTTGAATTTAGAACCTGTATCTATTTTATTTTCTCACTGTGGTTGAGCCTGATCCAAAAGCTAAGGAAAGACCTTTCTGTGAAAAAGTAACTCATTCCTATGTATGTGAATGAATGTCTTTGGACTTCAGGGACAAGTTTATTTTTGTTTTGATTTTGTTCAGTCCTGGGGATTGAATCTTGGGCCTTGTGCTTGCTAGGGCAAGCTCTGCCATTGAGCTATTCCTCTGGCCCCAGAGTAGGTTTTTAAGATTATAGTCTGGAATTTTGTAAGCACTTAGAGGATGACAGACCCCATAATCACTGCCCATTTGGGTAGGCAGATCAAAACAAGCCTGTGCTCATCCCTGAGAAAGTGATGGAGAGCCAGGGCTGGTGCAGAGGCTCCCACTGTCCTCTTTTCTGCCTCCTGTGGGTAGCAGTGATTAGTGTGCCAAGGCGAGGGTCAGCTCTGAGAACTCCTGGGCAGACTCCACTGAATTCTGCATGCAGGGCCCAGAAGAAGTCTTGATAGAACAGGTGAAGTCTTTCACACTAAGACAAGTTTTTCTTCCCATCCATTCCTGTCTTACAACCTCCATGAACAAATAGGTCAGCATTACAGAGACTCGAGATAAAAATATTTATAGGTACTATAGTTGATTCAGTCAGATGGGGGTGGACTTGGGATAGCGCTGCCTTGGACACATTCTGCTCCAGCATGCTGAAGGAGGAAGGGATTGGGCAATGTTGGTTGCCTGAGGTATCCACTTGAAGATCTGTTGAACTGGGGTCAGCTCCCCAGCCACTTGAGAACTTTCTGTCCTGAATAAACGCTTGGGGTGCAGATCTTCTGAGTCACCCAAGGCCCGGCCTGTGAATCACTAGCAAAGTATGCCTAAGAGAGTTAGGGAAAAAGTGACATTTGTGACATCCATATGTCCCTAGGCACCTACTTCTTTCATTTTTCATAGGCCAATGATGTCCACCCCATCATTTGGGTGCAGAATATCTTAAGCGACTGCACTAGAAATCCATGATAATACAGTTTTTCTAAAATCCAAAGCAGTGCTCTCATTTGCTTGAGGTTAACCATAAAGTCAGGATGAGGTAATTGTGGGAGCCAGAGACAGCCCAGAATTTAACTAGAAAGATCTGTAATGGTGACTAGCGCTTGGTTCCTACTCTCTTTAGTGTTAGTACTTTTTCCCGACCCAGGGTGTGTGTCCTTCTTTGTTGAGAATGAGGTGACATAGAGGACACCCAATCCTTGGGTTGGAGAGCACCAGAAGCACAGGGAGTCTGTCCATTAACTACGGCGTGGTTGACATCAGACGCAGGGGCCAGAGGCCTGGGTGCACTTGGATGTTTCTGAGCAAGGGAATTTCCAGCATCCCATCAGAAGTAGCTGGACTTATCCTCCCTGTGAGGAAAACAAGTCATCTCTCTGAAAATCATCTTGACACTGCTCAGAGAAAGTGTGGGCACAGACACATGCTCTACTCATGAGCCACACCCCGGCCCCCAGTTATTAATTTATTAATGTTTTATTAAATACTCATGGTTTGAAGATTTCTTTCTTTCTTTCTTTCTTTCTTTCTTTCTTTCTTTCTTTTCTCTTTCTTTGAGGTATGTTCTCAATGTGTATGACAAGCTTGACCTTGAACTCACAATGACCCTAGCTGGGATTACAGGCATGTATCACCTGGTTCAAGTTTCCTTTATTTTTAAAAAGTATGGTAGAAAAAGGAAAATTTTTTTTCTTTTCATGCCTATAGTACACACTGCAGAGAGATGAAGAACCCAGACTTGGGGTGTACATGGACCTGCTACGTGATCCCATCTCTGTAGTTGACCAGCTGTGCTGTAGGTCTTTAGCCAAATTGCTTAAGCTCACCAAGCACCCGTAATAAAGAACGCTCTCAACTCATGGTCAGCCTTTTGGGGACAAAATGTTACTGATGCTTATAGTGTGTCTGGCCCAGTATTCATTGTCTAATACTCTCTCTCTCTCTCTCTCTCTCTCTCTCTCTCTCTCTCTCTCTCACACACACACACTCCAGTGGCCATGATCTAATTCACAGATATTTGAGGCTGGAGATTCAGAGGGGTCTAATATGCTATAGCTATGGGCATCTCTACACTTGCAGGGATATCTGGAAACATGAGCAGACATGAGAACAGTCACTGTCTGGAAATTAAAACCTAGGGGTAGGTGAAGCTACCAAGAGGAATTAGAATTCTGTGACATCAGTGACTTTGAGGGCAGAGTGAGGGGGACCAGCCAGCTACCTCATGGTGAGTAGCATACCCCTTAAAAGGCCTGTCCCAGAAAAGCTGTACAAAGCAGTAGGCGGCTGCCACCTCCCTGTACCACCCAGTGGGCCTCCTGCAGTCAGAATTAAAGCCACGCTCAGCCTCAAGCCTGAGTCCTGGGGATGCATGGCTTCCTGGATGTAAGCGGTCTTTGCCTCATGTGCTCCGGCACATCTGCCCCACTTGCTGTAGGACGTTCCCTCTCAAGGGAGTAGCAATCCCTACTTGGATACCATCTTCCAGTATTCCTGGTGATGGTTGGTGCCCCCTTGCCCTCTTCTCCTCCTCAGTTCAGTGTGCTCTGTGCTGTTTGTACTGGCAAACAGATGGAGTCACTTCTTCCTGCCGTTCAAGGAAGACAGTGTCCTGCATGTGTTTCAGCGAGTGTTGGCAGCTTCTCTCCTGTCCGTAACACTTGACCAAGTGTTAGGTTGAGATTTTCCTCGTCTGTCTTTCGAGAAATCACCCTGCCCAGGAAAAACTGAGCCCAACCTGTGGAATCTCGGAGGCTCTAATTAGTGAAGATGTTTCCTTACAGGAGGACAGGCGACACAGAGAGCTTCTATGGGAGTTTCTGGGGTTTCTCATTTCCAGGCTTCAAAACCAAACGCATGAGACCAGTTGCTGGGCAGCCCTGCTGTGGTTGATGGCAAGAGTCTCCGGCTTCTTTTGGTATTCGTTTAGAACTTCTTCAGAAAAAAACATCTGTACTTCATTTAAGTCTCAGGGACAGTGGTTCAGGGCTGGGTGGGTGCGGGACAGGAGTTGGGAGAGAGGTTGGCTTTTCTGACTCTTATCTGGCAAACAGAATCTGGATGACAGAATCTCCTGTGCTGGGTGGGTGAACACAGTAGGTGTTTTAGCGATTGCTGTGTGTTGCTACTGGGACCTCAGCAGCACACAGGGGTTAACAGCTCCACCTTGGAGACTTTGCTCCAGGTCCAGTCTGTGGTCTGCCCTGGATCAGAGCACATTAGTGGGATACGACGGTAAGTCTCAGGCCTCATCCTGAGCATTATGTGGAGAATCATTATTGAGCTGAACTTTAAAAAAAAGGCAATTGTGACATGTCGTTATTTCTCCCCTGCACTTGCCATCCAACATCCCCACACTGTCCTAGAAGTCACAAGCTGACCCCCAAGCCTTTTCTGGCTGCTTTTGTGACAGCAAATCCATGCCAGTTTCAGAACCTCGGTTCTCTCTGGGCCACATCTCTTCTCTCCCAACTAAAGCCTAGGATTGAAATTCCTTGAGATCACAAATCCCCGAGCTGCTCCAGCACCCTGTGTAGGTTGTGTGGAGAGTTTCCTCTCTACCTGCGAGCACCCCCTGTACGGTTGCCCAGGGTACCTGTGCCCACCATGCCACAGCCCCAGTGGCCCTTCGGAGGTTCTAACATGCCTTGTTCGGTTGGCACAGCCTTGGCCTTTCCCACGGAGGCCTCCTTCCTGTCTCTGTCACGCAGCTCCTTCCAGCCAAGTTCTCACCTCTTAATTCCTTCTGACCAATCTTGCTTGCCACCCTCTGTTCACTCTGACTTCATTCCCACCTTCCAAGACAGCCATGCCCACCCTCCCATTCCAGTGGACACTTATTATCCACTGTGTAGTCTCAAGTGTGCCCCTGACAACTCCATTGCATTCCATCCAATGCCGTTGGGACCAGTGCCTAAAATTCACCAAGGGCTGAGAAGGGTGTTCCGGGGGCACGAGCAGAGGACACTAGAGAGCAGGTGGGAATGGGCAGAGTGAGAGGAAGGCAAGGAAGATATTTGGTCCAGAACCTTGGGAGAGAGGGCATGATTTCTTTCTCCCAGTTTCTTAATTACCTATGGCCGCTTAGTCTCTGTTTAAAATGCCCATCTCCTTCAGCAGCCTAATGGCTCTCTTCTGCACCTTTCTGGACAGGGTTCCTGGAGGGGCTGCTCCATCTCTCTGAAGATGGGTTTCCAGGGGGCTTTCGGCTTCCCCCTAGGGGTCCTGCTTGGCTGTGTGCTCCTGGTGACTGCAGCCCCGGCCATGCCGGAGCCTCATGACTGCACCAACAAGGACCAGCTGGTCACCATCAGCCACAACTACAACATTGAGATGCCCAAGTCCACCGTGGTGCAAATGGAGGCTGACCCACAGTCACTAATGGATAATGGGACCTCACCCTTGGCCACAGGGGAGGAGGGAGAGGGACAGAACTTCATCTTCAGGCACAACATCCGCCTTCAGATGCCGCCGAAGGACTGTGACTTGTCAGATAGCTTCCAGGATCTCCTGGCCCGGGTGAAGAAACTGGAGGAAGAGATGGCAGAGTTGAAGGAGCAGTGCAATGTCCAGCAGTGCTGCCAGGGGGCAGCTGGTGAGTTCCCCACCTGGTGTCTGCAACAGACACTTGACAGGCACCGGCTATGCACCTGCCAGCACCCCATCAGCCCCACAAACACTCTCAGCCTGGTGTTCCCACCTCTAGAGTTTTCTCAAGGGCTCTGCTCTTCATTGGTGGGTGCTAGTTTCAGGGGCATCTAGAGTAGACTCCTCAGTTAATGCTTCCAATGCAAATGCTTCTAGGGACCTCCTTAGCTGTGAGTCACATTGTTCTGAGAACTAGAGTTGATATGTATTAGATTTCTGACCTATGACAGATATTCAGGAAGTTGGACACTATTAGCTATAAAGTGCTACAATTTCATTTTTGCATAGTGAAGTTTCCCCTGCCCACCCTTCTCAAAACGTAAACCTTCCAGACTGAACTAGATGACAGTGAGCTGGACTCCAGTGTAGACTTTTATACCTGAAGGAACTGCTCTGGGGATCAGCACATGTTAAATGTCAGATATGGTATTAGCATCTGGGGATGTGGCCAGGAATAACTCAGTATAGCACTGCTCAGAGGCGCTCCACTTTGAGAGGGTCTTGAGCAAGGTACACTGACCTTCTGAGAAGCCAGGTTTACAATGCCTGCCCCCACATACAGGGCCAGCAGGGAGCTTTCGACGTCCACCTGCGCACCTTCCAAGCCATCAACAGGGCTTGTTTGACAAGGGGGCATGGCTAAGTTCTGCCCCTCCCCCAGGAGAAGCCAGATTCCCACCTCTCTGGATCTCAGCTACTCCCCTGGGCCAGCGACCAGTACCAATGCAGCATCTAAGTCCCTTTCACAGCTATCTCCACCACCCAGATGGAAGGAACTAGGGGAGTTCAGCAGGAAAGGGAAAGGATGGAGGTGGTTGCATAACTTCTTAGGCAAACGGGTGGCGCCCAGCAGGAAAGCCCTGGCTCAGTCTCCCCTGGAGAGCCCAGCACCCTTCACAGACCAGAAGCCACAGATCTTCTCCCACTCATCTCCAGGCAAAGCTCTCACCCTGCACCCACCCTCCACTCGCCTATCCTATTTCTCCTTTTCCTCCCAGATGTGACCCGTCACTGCAGCGGTCACGGAACCTTCTCGCCTCATACCTGCAGCTGCCACTGCGAGCAGGGCTGGGAGGGCGCGGACTGCGAGCTGTCCACCTGCCCTGGGGCATGCAGTGGCCACGGGCGCTGCGTGGACGGGAGCTGCCTGTGCGATGAGCCCTACGTGGGCACCGACTGCGCCTACCCCGCCTGCCCGCAAGACTGCAGCGGCCACGGCGTGTGCGTGCGTGGCGTCTGCCAGTGCCACGAAGACTTCACATCAGAGGACTGCAGCGAGCAGCGCTGTCCTGGCGACTGCAGTGGCCACGGCTTCTGCGACACGGGCGAGTGTTACTGCGAGCTGGGCTTCACCGGTCCTGACTGCTCCCAGGGTAAGAGTCACTTTTCTTTCCACTCAAGGTCTCCACTAAACATCTAAGCAATGTCTAACACATTGTCCTGTGCAGCGGCTCCTTTGGAAGGTTCCTTAAAACAGACTGCTGGGCGCTGGGGCGGGGCTGTGATTCTAGCGCTCTGGGAGGCTGAGGCAGCCGGGTCAGAAGTTTGATCTCAGCTTAGGCAACTCAGCAACTTACTTGGACCCTGTCCAAAGAAACAAACAAAGGCACAGGGCCTGATAATTTGCATTTCTACAAGATCATAGGTGATGCAGATGCTACTAGTTTGGGACTTGAGCTTTGGGGACTCCAGGTCTTATGATTTAATGACCATGGAGGTGGGGGCAGAGAGTCTGTATTGACTCCTAGCCAGATCATAGCTTCTTGGACTGTGTGTGTCGAGAAGGGTGCTCCCCAAGGCCTGCACCTTCTGGCTCACAATCACGGTGCTCAGCACCCCAGCAGCGTGCAGTGGTCACTCATTGGCAGAGGTTTCTGCCCCTCAGTTCTTGCTCTCTCTCCCCTGTATCTGTTCTGCACCAGTCATCCCCCCTCAGGGCCTGCAGCTGCTGAAGAGCACAGAGAACTCCCTGCTGGTGGGCTGGGAGCCCATCAGTGACGTAGACCACTACCTCTTAAGCTACTATCCGCTGGGGAAGGAGCTCTCTGGGAAGCAGATCCAGGTGCCCAAGGAGCAGCACACGTATGAGATTCCTGGCCTGCTACCTGGGACCAAGTACATAGTCACCCTGCGCAATGTGAAGAAGGACATCATCAGCAGCCCGCAGCACCTGCTCGCCACCACAGGTGAGGAAGCAACTGGATGCCTCTGCTCTTTCAGAAAGGGCCCTGTGTTGAATGTCTCCTTATGTTTTTTTCACAGATACAGTACTCTCCTGTTGATCAGGTCATTGCTTTAATTTTAGGTTGGAAAAAAAGAGCTGCTCCAGTCCCAGATTCTGAGAAGAGTTCTGGTTCTCTCTCTCCTCTCCCTAAATTATTGGGTCCTCTAAATCAGTAGTGGCAGTCTGCCTAACAGGAATTCAAGAGGTCTCAGTGTCCCTGAGATTAATAAGGACTGAGCACTACATCCCATCCCAAAGCCCCACCAAAGCCAAATAATTTACTTATATCCTTCATCTCTTCCTCTAAGGCTACTCAGCAAGTTTGAGTATAGGGATGAAGCTGTTGAAGCTGCCTCCACTAGTTAGATCCATCTCAGTAGGAAAGAGGGCACAAATGGGGCAGTGTAAGGAAGGGGTTATTTATAGAGATATGAGTAGGGTTTGGATAGTGTGACACCCTAAATTTAGCATCAGTGAGATCTACCCCATCCTGAAAGGAGCAAAAAGTGAATGTTAGTATTTGGACCCAGAAAAAGATGTAGAAAAGTATAAGTGCATTTGTGAGAGGCTTGCAGGATTTCTACTGTTTTCCTGCAGGGAGGAAGTGAACGTTGGTTGCTTGCCTTCTCTCCTGCTCTCTCATCTGCTGGTGGCCCTGACTGGCAGAACTCAGAGGCCAGAGGGAAGGGGCCCCAGATGGCTTAATTCCTAGAGGTCCTAACTTGAAAAAAAATAGGAGTGAGGACTGGTGGAGGCTGGCTTGGAAGGCCATGGTCTCTAGGGCAACATCTGTATCACCAACATGTTTGGAAAGAGAAGTATCCTGTCTATGTCATCCAGTTGTATTAGTTCCCCCATCATTGGACACAATAGCCAACACCCCCAGTTGAAAGGATGAGGGGTTTAATTTGACTCATGGTTTTGGGGGGTTTAGTCCTTGATTAGTGGCTCCAAAACAGATACAACATGGTGGAAAAGTGTGGTGAAGCACTATATAGTTCATTCCTGTAGGGGAATAGCACAGAGGAACAGAGCCAGAGAGGAAGGGACAAGGGACAGACAGGAAGCCAAGGATACATCTCCAGGAAGCCCCAAGTGGACTCTGCCAGTCCCCTGGATGGGTTCTAAACCCAGTCAAGTGTATTTTCTCCCTAACTGCTACCCCAGTGCAGTAGGTGTACCTCAAGCTCAATGCAAAGCTGGGAAACACAAGCAAGAGATAAAATAATAGAGAGAAGTTCCTTACCTGCAGCAAGCAAGGAGAGGCCCAAAGACCACTCTAAAAGCAGTGTTCTCCCTATGAATAAAGAAAGCAAGGAACTTTCGTTGAGGCAGATATTCCCATAGGAAATATTGCTCATCACATGTAGAATCGGACCCATTCCTCAGGGTGCTGTATGGGGTTATATATCTCTTGCTGAAAGACAGTAGCAGACTTGAAAGCCTCTGGGTGAATAATTTAGCATTATGGAACAGAATGAATGGGAGTGACATGACCATGTTGTCTGGTTTCTTGTCCATCTCTCAAGGGCTTTAGCTTTAACAACTTTGAAAGTGGTTGACAGTCTTAAAGGGTGGCAGATTTTCCCTTTGAAGTATTAGAGCTTTCCTTGAAAGTAATCTACCTGGCAGATATACTCTTTAGAAAGTTTTATTTCCTTAAGAAAGTACTTAAAGTAGTTCCTCAAGGGTTTGCAGAAATTGAGTTGAGTACCTGATCCATTCCTCCACTCAACACATTTGTATTGAGTACCTCATGACAGCACAGTTCTGTGTGCTCAGAAAAATTCACTGCCTCTGTCCTTCCCAAACCCCTGGGGAAAGGCCCAGGTAGGTGGGACTTTTTGGCATGCATTTGTTTTTGTAGACACATCAGGCCATATGTCCCATTTTGGTGGCAGAATAGAGCAGAGTAGGGATGGACAGTGTCAGCAAAAGCTGAGAGAGAGGAAGGGAGGGAAAAAGAGAGAGAGAGAGAGAGAGAGAGAGAGAGAGAGAGAGAGAGAGAAAGGGACAGAGACAGAGAGACAAAGACAGATACATAGAGGCAGACAGACAGACAGACAGACATACTTGGCAGCTTGAGGGTACAATTTGTGATGGTCTGTGCCAGTGTCAGCAACTGGAGATCCCTAGAAACACCCCTGTAGTTGAACAAGTTGTGTTGATTGTTTTAGCATGTGTCTTAGTTACTCTTCTCTCATTGCTGGGACAAATACTCAACACTTAAAATGAGGGAAGGAAAGGTTTATTTAGCTCACAGTTACTGGAGGTTTTAGTCCATATTCAGCTGCCTCTAAGGCAGAGAGGCACATAGCAGAAAACAACTTTTCATGGTGGTGGGCAAAGAGCAAGAGTGAAGGGAGAAAGTAGTGGCAGCTCAAGCAGCTAACTTTTCTTCCTTCCTTACACTGAAATGCAAATCACCTGCCCCAGGGAAGGTGCAGCACCCACACCCACAATAATCAATTACAAATTCCAGAAGCTGCCCCATGACTGCATGAGGCTTAGCGGGGGACACTGTGCACAAACCATAATATTCCCCCCCTGGACCCCAAAGACTCATGCACATCCCTTTAAGCAAAAGACATTTTAGTCCATCTCTAAGGGTTGCCAAAGTCCCAACAGTTTCAGCATTGCTGAAAAGTCCAAGTCCCAAGGCTCTTCCAAGATTTAAGGCAAACTCTTAGCTGTGAGTCCCTGTACAAATGAAAAGTTAAACACATTCAACATTCAAAGGCACAAAACAAACATTACCATTCCAAAAGGTACACAGAACAGGATACCAAGCATTGGAACCAACACAAGTCCAAAATCCAGCAGGGCAAACATTAAATCCTATAGGTCATTATGGAACATCCAAAGCAACCTGTGGCAAACTGTAAACTCCATGTAGCTCCGCCCTTATGGCACTCTTGGTAGTTGTAGCTCTCATGGCTTCACTCTCATGTTGATTTTGCTCCCTCTTTGCAGTTTCCCTTAGATGATCCATGTTCCTGGCTTTCCAAAACTTCTGGGGTTTCCACTGAGTAGGTTTCTCACTCTCTGCTTCACACACTGACCTCTCAGGGGTACACTGCCTGGCCTCCCAGGCCTTCTGAAATTGAGGTGAAAGCCTTCTTAACTTCAGAACTCTTGCATTATCAGTGTGCCTAAAACCACTGCCATGTGGATGATGCCAAGGTCTGCTGCCCAGTGGAGCAGTAGCCAGGCTTCCTTCTCTCTTGGCTGTAGGGGTTGAGTGCATGGATCTCTGAGCACTTTGACCCTGGTTCCAAGGAATAAATTCTCCATGCTGGTTTCATTCTGAAACCTGGTGTGGCCTCCACCATTCTGGAACAAAGGGCTCAGTGGCTTTCCCCTCAAGGTAAAGCCCCTGTACTTTGCAATTCTGAGGCTGCAAAGGATGGAGACTTGCCACCTCCTGTGATGCCCTCAGGCCATCTTTTCCATTCTCCAGTTCCTTCTCAGCAACAGAGATCCTCTCAGCTCTATCTTTGCAGTACACAGCTTTATTGATGCTTCCTTTCTGGCCAAACACACAACTTGAGCCATCCTGCTGGGCTCCTTGCTCTTCATTCTCAACAGAAATCTAGCTAAATGCTCCTAGTAACAGCCATGCCACTGCCCCAATATTTGACTGCTTTGAAATATCTTTTGAAAGAGTCATTAGTCCTCCATGCTTAATCTCAGTCGTAGGCCAAGTCTCCGGGCATGAGCAAAATTCACACAGACTTTCAGCCAAGCCATAGCACAAATCATCTGGTGTCCAAAAACCATTGCAGTCCTTCTTCCCAGCAGAAACTTCCCCAGCCTCGTCTTTATAGGCCAGACTTCTGTCAGTCTTCTGGTCTGAGCTCTGACCAGAATCTCCCCTACAGAACAGCCAAAACATTTCCAGCTCTTTGCAAGTAGAGGACCTCTCCAAACCTTTCCTATCTCTTCCTATAAACCATTCCTCAAAACGTGTAATTCACATGATCCGGTTAGTCACAGCAATGACCCCACTCCTGTGGTACCAAATTCTGTCTTAGTTACTCTTCTCTCATTGCTGAGACAAATACCCGACACTCAAAATGAGGGAAGGAGAGGTTTATTTAGCTCACAGTTACTGGAGGTTTTAGTCCATATTCAGTTGCCTCCAAGGCAGAGAGGTACATGGCAGAAAACCTTTCATGGTGGTGGGCAAAGAGCAAGAGTGAAGAGAGAGAGAGAGAGTAGTGGCAGCTCAAGCAGCTAACTTTGCTTCCTTCCTTACATTGAAATGCAAATCACCTGCCCCAGGGGAGGTACAGCACCCACACCCACAATAATCAATTACAAATTCCAGAAGCCACTCCATGACTGCATGAGGCTTTCGAGAGACACCTATACACAAGCCATAACAGCATGGCAGAATGTTCACCATGGAGAATTGTAGGGGTATCCCAGTAAGAGGGTGCAGGAATGGAGTGATTCTAGAGTTTGGAGTTGTGCTAGCTAATTAGGAGGAGGGTTTAAGGGAGTGGGGATTTGATTTGAACTGGATGCTATCAAGCAGTGGGGTAATTCTGTGGTTGGTATCTTAGTTGCACTGAGAGGTGGGTAAAGACTTTGAATAGAAAGAAATAGCTGTCATGAGTCAGTAGACCAGGTGATTGGCCATGAGTGCAAATAGCAACCATGTGTTTGTCTTCAGTCAGCCATGGTCACAGAAGAGGCTTGGTTTTTTCTTGGTCTAGTGAGGTCACAGAGTGGCCCTGTCTTATGCTGATAATGAAGGGGTTCATATCCAGAGGGAGAGCCCCATTTCATGAGGGCCAGTCCAGACCTCCATTTTTGTCTGTGTCTGCATCTGCATTGGCGTTGGCGTCTGCGTCTGCCTACAGCTAGGATAGGGTCCAGTCTCCCAGTGGCAGACATGTGTTCTGAAAGTCTTAGCAATCTCTCTGAGAAACCTAAAATTCTGCTACTGTGAAAGTCTTTTTGTCTGATCTGATTTAAGCTAAACACACTTTTTTTTTGCTCCTAAGAGAAGTTCAGACTGAGCAGTCCTTATCCCATATCATAATCTTCAACACTGGTTAAATCTCCATTTTCATTTGTGAATCCTTCCCAATTCTCTTAAGCCACATAGAAGACTCAGTCACCGTCATTACCCTCCTCTTTGCTTGACCCCAGGGAATTCCATCTTTGAAGGGAATCTAGGGACAGAATGGGGAGGGAGAGCTGCGAGGCAAAATCTGGCAGTGAGAGGAAATGCATGGGAGGAAAGGTGCAGTGTAGCTCTTTATCCATAACAGAAACTCGGGGCCACACAGGGCTGAGGAGCCTTGAGATCAGTGAGTTCACACCCTGCCTGATCTACTGGTTTCCTATCCAGGACAAGTGGTTAACTAGCATGGGCAGAACCACTTTAAGAAAACTAAGATGGGACAGCAGAGGGGACAGGGCAGAGAACCCAGGGGACTTATGTCTTCCCTATTCTAAATTTCTGGGCCAACGTTTAGCATCAGCCTGGGATTCCAAGGCTCTTGCAGTTCCAAGGTGTTCTTCGAAGATCTGAGCACTGCCAACTGGAAAGCACTTCCCTAGAGTTGCTTCAGCAGTCTATTGCTTTGTATGAATTATTATTATTTCATGTTTTTTTCCAAATGGAAGGGCAAACACTTAGCCCTCAGTACTTTACGATGAATACAGAAGTGTGGTCATTTCAGATTCATAAGACAGATAGATGAGGCAGCACAAGTAAGAGATGTGGGAACACTGAAGCCTGGTAGAGGGGAATGGGAGGACACATCGAAAAACCAAGTCATCTACTTTATAATTTTTGCCTCGGGTCAATCTTCAGTGGAGAATTTTAGGGAAGGGCTTTAATTAGGGCCATGGAAGAAGAAACTGGTATAGAAAACTTGAAATACATGTTTCCAGCTTTATATAGAAGGGGCTATGTATCTCAGCATCAGGTCTCTGAGGGAAGGGACTCAGTAATCAAAGGGTGGACATTAGAGCCGTCTAAGCACTGGTTGGGTGGTGTGCATGGTTGGCTTGAGGACAATGGTTTAGGCTTGGCCACAGTCAGCTTGTACAGGAATGGCTACATGGCACTTGTTGGGAACAGTTTCTTTCCATGGAGAATCTGAAAATAGCAGTTAGTTGTGACTTGGTTGGCTCTGAGAGCTCCCTTCAGCTCCATATCCTGGGACTGTAGCCAACTCTTAGTGGATGGGGGAGCTAACGTGGCAGTTGATGACCTCTTTCATACTTTCAAGACCTCTGCTCATCATTTTCTCTTGTCCTCTCTGGTCCCTGGCCTAGATCTTGCTGTGGTTGGCACTGCCTGGGTGACAGAAGAGACTGAGAACTCTCTTGATGTGGAGTGGGAGAATCCCCCAACTGAGGTGGACTACTACAAGCTGCGGTATGGCCCACTGACAGGGCACGAGGTAGCTGAGGTCACTGTACCCAAGAGCCATGAACCCAAGAGCCGATATGACATCACTGGTAAGAGCCAACAAAGGGGATGTGAGATGAATCTGTGGCTGCTGAGGTGGGGACAATGTGCACAGTAGGTCCTAGGATCTTTGGAATCACACTCAGACCCTGACCTCTGAGATTGCCAGGTATGGGCCTCTGTCTGAGGCTTGCAGACTGTGTTCCAGCATCCCAGAGCTGAACTCTCAGGGCGCCTTGCAAACAGAGCACACTTCTGAAATGTTCTCCCAAGTGAGACCATGTCTGTGTATTAGGAAGGATTTGGTAACACACAGAGCTTCCTTTTGGAGGAGTGTGTGCATGTATGTGCTTGTGCATGTGTATATACTGAAGCATAAGGAGGGGCTTGAGACTGCTTTGTTGAAACAAATGCCTAGAAAGATGTTAAGAGGCCTAGAGAGGGGACTCTAAGATAATTCTACTGAGAGGTGGAACTTGGGAAATGAAGACACGAGGGTGGATTAAGCTTACCATGTTTGAAATTAATACATTTTTGGGGGCACTCTTTAATTTTATTTATTTATTTATTTATTTATTTATTTATGGAACTGGGGATTGAACTCAGGCCCTTGTGCTTGCCAGGCAAGTGCTTATTCTACTGAGCTATCTCCCAAGCCCCTGGGAGATAAAGTCATATACAATCATGAGTGCCTACTCAGGCACAGTGCTTTGGAAGAAGTCTCTGAAGCTGAGGACCCTGAGGGTTATTAGCCACCTGTTAAATCCTCCTTGAATCTTTGTCTACCATACACTCCCCCTGGTCTTTCTTGAGAGAACATCTTCTGGCATTCTCAGCATTTTATGGTGGATGAATGGGAGCCCTATATGCACTGCTGTTTGGCTGTCTTGTGGAGTGCTATTATTGCGTCATAAAGAAGATTCGTTTACATTGCTTCCATGGAGAAGTAACTTTAAAAGAAAAGGGGAGAAAATCTGGGCTAATTATTACAGTGAAAAGGAAAAGAACTTTTAAAAGAAGATGATTTTGGGGAGAAAATATTGGGGCTATCAAAATTAAAAAGTAAGCTCTAGATGACCCAACAAAAAGACACTCCACCAGCTGTAGCTCATCTATCCTGGTCCTCCTGCAGTGGACAAGCCCCTTGATGGGGTTTCAGAGCCCACTGATCAGGGAAGCAGAACCCCTCACCTACCCCTCACAAGAAAGGTGCAGGGGAGGAGCAGTGCCATCCGTGGGCCTGGGGCCTGTCCTCACTTCTGGTGCTGGCTGCTTGTTTCCAGGTCTGGAGCCTGGGACAGATTATAAGATCACTGTTGTTCCCATAAGAGGAGAGCTGGAGGGCAAGCCGATTCTCCTGAACGGCAGGACAGGTAAGCTGTCTGGAGGCGCTGCTGTTGTTTACTTATGTTCTTATTCTCATGTGTTTCTTGGATGACTCCTTACTGAATAAAAGCTGTGGGATTTTCATGTAGAGAGGTGCTACCCCTTCATGTCTGGATATCTATTGGGGGAGGCAGGGAAAAGCGAATGTCTATTTTGGATTTTTCTAACTATAGTAAATCTCCCTAGAACCTTGGTGTCAAGGGAAAAGATGATTCCCAATATCTTATTTTTTAATTATTTCAATCCCTGGCTTTGTGGTGTTTATTTTCTTGGAACTAGGGATATAGCTAAGGACAGGTGGTCTCTCTGGTTTCTTTTTATTGATGCATTGTGCTTTTTCCTGATGCCTACACTTGAGTAATCTGCCCTGAAATGTCTAAAGATACTAAAGACTGACGTGGGAGTGATGATTTAGTTAGCATCTGTATATTAAGAAAATAGATAATGACAGAACGTTATAAATTGTAATTTGTAGTTTATTAATTCAAGCAGAATTTGAAAATGTTGTAGACATACAGACAAGACATCTATGTAACCTCAATTTTTAACATTGCTGGAGCTCATACTGAATTGTAGGCCTCCTGTGTTAACTCTGCTCCTGCCTACCTCAAGCTTGAACCTGTGGTCCAGAAGGGAAGGAAAATTGGTGGAGGATAATCCCTGGAGCCTTGCAGGGATCTCTGTGTTCCATGTGTTGCTTGCAAAATGCCGAAGTTCTTTTCAATTCATTCTTGGAAGTGGCAATTGAGGTGGTGAGAATCAGGCAGGGAAGGCACAAGGGCTATGCTTTACCTGTATAAGAGATTACAGATCTGGAGTGGGAAAGTTATAGTTGGGTAGTTGTTTGGTCCTGAGTTGAACTCAGGTCCATGTGCTTGCCAGACAGGCGCTAGGCTGCTGAGCTATATCCTTGACCCCTAGTTGGATAGTTTTGAAGGATAAAATATAATGTAATTTATAAATCAGATAATACAGGTTGTGTTGCCTGTGAATAGTGGACTAATGAAGAATTTCAGAGAGTTGGAAAATAGCAGGTGCTTCCATCCTTCTAGTAGTTTTCTCTGTAGCTATGAGCTGAGAGTTTCTTGTGTCCTAGGCATCATCCTCCCTAAGTGCTTTTCATAAATTATCTCATTTAGTTTTCACAGGAATTCTACAGAGTAGGTGTTATTTGTGTGTGTGTGTGTGTGTGTGTGTGTGTGTGTGTGTTACACATAAGAAAACTAAGGCTATGAGAAGTTCAGCTCGGGATCATCAACTAGGAAATTACAGTTGGATTTGAATGAATGTTGTACAGCCTGAGCCCTTGGGTTTAACACAAAGCCTTCTCAGTTGTACTCCTTAGAAAAGATAAATACTTTTTCTTTTCTTCTATAGTCAATAAAAGACAGAAAAATTAACCTCTGATCTCCAAAATGTGTGTGGGGATTTCTCCCATATACCAAGTAATTCTCCATCAAATGCCAAGTGGATGTGCAGTTCAGCTTGATTCGGTTCAGTTCAGTTTGGTTTGGTTCAGTTCAGTTCAATTCAGTGCTGATACCATCTGACAAAAGTTGAGGTTCAGTCTCAAAGACCCCTCTCCCTTTGGATTCCAGTCATGTCCTGGTTGTGACCTGTATTTCTGACCAACAAACAATAAATTTATGGTTGGGAATCAGTAAATCTGACTTCATCCTTGGCTCTGTTAGTTTGTTACAGCAGCTCTCAGAACTCAGGGAAGCACTCTACTTACATCACTCATGCATTACAGAAAATATCACAGAGGATAACATGAAAAGGTGTGCAGGACAAGGTATTGGAGAAAGATATGGGCCTTCCATGCCTGTCTGTCCTATCACTCTGCAGGTATCTCTACATCTTCAGCAGCCAGGAAGCTCTGGAACCCTGTACTTTGAATGCTCTGTAGGGCATGATCAATTAAACCATTGGCCACCAGGGAGTAAACCTTTAGCACTCCTCTCCACCCTCTCTCAAGAGTGAGGGGAGTTTGGCTGAAGGGTCCAAATCCTAATCACATGGTTTGTTGCCTTTAGAAGTTCATCTCCTCTCCTGAAGATAGCTCAGCCATCAGTCATCCCTTTTGTATACAAAAATAAAAAAAGACACTATCACATTGGAAATGATAGAGGTTTAGGAGACCTGTGCCAGGAAATGCGAACAGAGACCCACTATGCTTTTCATGTTATGCAGTATCATATCTCCCTTCCTTCTTGTTCGTTACAGTTGGTTAATTTTCACATTGTTTGCTCCTTCACTGAAAGAGGCCTGAGACTCTTCATTGCCTTAGGAGGAATTCTAACTCTTCTTAGGAGAAAGTGCTGTTTAGGCCTGTCCAACCTAGGTTTGTCATTCTACTTCCTAATAGGAGGCTTTCCTGCAGCCAGCTGGTTCTTGGGTTTTCCTAGCACAGAGGCCTATCTGTACGTTGTGCACTTCTTTATATTGTTACTTCAGCCCAGAGAACCTGTTATTATCTCTACCTATGAATTAATTCAACAAATATGTATTGCTGGGTACAGCTGAGCTAAAACATATAGTCCTGTCAGAAACTAACAAAGATGATATGGCGTGCTGCCTGCCCTCAGGGTTCACAACGGAAACAGTGCTGATCTTTCCAGGCTCTGCTCAATGCCCGCTGCTCCACAGAAGCATTCTGTGACCACATTAAATGTCAGCAATCTCTGTCTCTGAGTTCCTAGAACATTTAATTGCATGTGGCCTTGAATTGCTGGCTAACCTTTCAAGTATATTATTCCAGCTAGAATTTTAGTGCCCAAGAAGTGTTTTTATTGCCAATTATATCCCAAACTGGATGGGTATTTTACTGGGTTGCCAATAAATCTGCGTGATGTATTCTATTAACATACAACAGAGAAAGACACCATAATTTTTAAAGGCAGTAAATACTTTCAACTGGCTAGACTGTTAATTAATTTAAGGGAAAAAATAATCTGTTTCTTGTAAACATTTTGTAACTCACAAGATAGAAAAAGACCCTGGAATTTAAGGTTAGCATGAAGATGGGCAAGGAGGAAAGAACACGGCTCAGATATTTTGCATTTAAAAAGTCACCCTGTGTAATTTGTTAAATCAAACCTTTTGTGACCAAGAGTGTATTGAACTGTTGCAGCTGCTCACCAGAGGAAAAGGTCCATGCCCAGGGCCTTGACCAAGGTCCTGCAACCATCAGCTGCAAAGCCAGGTGGAGCTATGGCTGCAGGACCCAGAGCCAAAAGTAATCTTTTAAATCCAGGGAAGGAAAGCGTACATTGTTTATATAGCACCTACCCTGACTGGGTAAGAAGGGTTGGATCATGGGAAGCTGGAGAATATGGGGAGTGGGAGGGCCCATGAGAAGGAATACTTGTTGCTTCTTGATTGGTTAGGGTTCACAGTTCCAAAAGTTCATAAGAGAACAGGGCCTTGTGGGGCACTTAAGTCAAGGTTTTCAGATGTATTTAGAAGTGCAAAAACATCTTATTGTGAGTTCCACCCATCTACCACTGTTAACTGATTATCTTCCCGTACCCTGCCACTTGCAATTTAGTTAAGCTTACCTCAGATCTCACAATCTTTCACTTATTAAGCTAATATTATAAAAGGGACAGAGTTGACAGAAAATTCTCACCCTGTCAACACACTGTGCACTATGTCTCACCCTGTCATAGTGCACAGTACCCTCCAGAAAGGCACGGCTTCAGCAGTGGCTCAGCCTCTAGGGCGGTGAGCTTCAAAAAGTCCCTGCACTCCCCATCAATCCTCCCAGCCACAGTGAACAACCAGTGACAAGAAAGGCAGGCCTCTAACTATTGTTCCCCGTTTCCCTGTCTAGAGGATAAAGACCAGTCTCCCCCTCCCCTCCATCCCCATTGAATATAAAACAATGACTTTTCTATACTTTTACAAGTTGTCAAGCACAACAGAACCTGTGGCCTAACATAGTTATTTGCTAACAATTTTCCCAAAACTTTCCACCTTAGGCTGTGTTGTCTTGTGTTCTCATTGCCGGGCAAAATACCCAGCACCCCAAGTTAAAGGAGGAAAAGTTTATTTTAGCTCACAGTAGAGGTTTTAGTTTGTAGTCAGCTGACTCCAAGGCAAGGTAGCATGGCAGAGGAGCCTGGAAGACAACAAAGAGCTAATGGCATGGCAGGAAAAAGTGGGGCTTGGTGGTGGTGGTCATGGGAGGCAGAAGGACACAGACTCTTCCAGGCCATGACCCCATGATACACCTCCTCCAACCAGGTTTCACCTCTCAAGGTCACACTGAACCATAAACTCATCAGTAGACCGAGCCTCCCACAATCCCCAGCATCTAGTTACCACCTCAGAGCTCCATTGCTGAGCATGCATAGCTTTGAGGTAATATTAGATATACACCATCATTTATGCTATGGAATAGAGATTTTGCTTCTCTATTTTTTTCACATTTTCACTGATTTCTAAACACTTGAAACAGCCCAGTTTCTAATACTTTCTTCTTTCCCATTCCAAGATGAGCTCTGGTCAGCATTCAGAGCTCCCATCTCTCATACACATCCAACACAAATACCAGAGGCTGAAAAATAGCCACTGTGTTCTGGAGGGCTTCTGCATGTTAGTATTTTGAGTACTATTTCATTTTATACATAAGAGAATTGCAGCCTATGAAGTTTAGGAGACTCAGGAATAGCTGAGCTGCCACTGGAACTTGAATTCACTTGAGATCACAGCTGCTAACCTTCACAAGGGAAGAGCTAGAGGAGAGCAGGAAGAAAGGTTGGTTTCTCCAAGCACATGCCCTATAAATGGTGCCTTTTGAGTAATTTTGTTGCTACTATGGAAAGACAGTCCTGAAAGTCTGTGAAAATAGGCCAATTAAATGCACAGGTGCAGTAGTTCAAGGCATCTTTAAGGGAGTTTACGGTGATTTGAACTCACCTTCAAATCAGTAGGATAAGACCTTGCCCCTGTCTTCGGCCCCACGCTCTTATCTCCATAGATGGCCCTGGTTGTTCCACATTCTACCACCCACTGGGTGTTGCAGAGGCAGCCACTATGAATGTAGGAATTGGTTCCTAATGCCCATGGCTGGATTTTGGGGTGTGGAGATATGCTGCTGAACATTACAGGGTGGGCTGAAGACAGCCATTCCTTAACTAGTCCTATAGTGAAACTTGTCATACAGTGGATCAGACTTTCTGATGCAAGCAGTGCTTCTAATTAGCTGCTTCTATACATTCATGTTTTACAATTTAGATCTCTTTGAGACAGGCCTGCCTTTATTCTAACGAGCATATGAACTCAAAGGTAAGTCACCTATTCAAACTGCAAATTCTAAAAGCTGGGTGTGCTAGCACACAGCTGTGATGGTAGCACTTTGGGAAGCTGATGCAGGAAGAGCACAAGTTTGAGCCCAGCCTGGGCTACTTAATGACTTAGTGAGGTCCTACCTGAAAATGAAAATAATGAGCTAGGGATATAACTCAGAGCAAAGGCTTTACATTCAACCTTCAGTATAAAAACTAAATCTTAGAGATATTGCTTTTAGGGAAGTAAGAGAAAGGGGAGCAGAAATATGGAGAGAGCCCTGGGTTCTAGGCTGGCTCTGCCTCCCGCAGTCTCTGTGAGCTGGGTGAAGTCACGCTTCCCCACTGAGTTAAACTTCCAGGTCTCCTATCATACACAGCCTGGGATGATTCTGCTTTGTCTCCTTGCTTTTCATAGCCCAAGATTCTTTTCCTGGCTTTGCTCCATCACTGCAGTGCTCTGGAACTGCTGAGGAAAAGGTTGTCCTGGGCTCACTGCTGTTGGCTCTGCCTGCCCGTGTGGATGTGGTTGGTCTCTCTCACACACAGAGGCAGCATCCATGCCGCTGAGCGGTGGCCCTGAGCTGGGGCCTGGGAGTTGGACTGGTAAGCGTTGTTCTGGTTCAGGGAGAAGAGTACAAACACTCTGGGTTGTATAGGTAATGTGAGCTCCTTGGGAAGGATGAGGGCCAGGGGCTGCAGGAGCAGGGCTGTTGGGATGCTCTTGCACTCTTCTTCTCTCACCCTTACTTTCCCATCCCCAGGGCATCATTACTTTCTCCTCACTCAGGTACTGCCTTCGGAGGGCTCTAGTCATCCCTTCCCTATGACATGCAGCATTGTTTCTTAAACAGAGAGGGTGACAGTGTGGGGAAGGAGTCCTCCCTGCTGTGCATACTTCATCTGGGACATTCTCTTAGAGGCCTCTTGCGCCTCCTGCAGCCCTGGAGGGGCCCTGCTGTGGGTGTCTGCATCGTGCTTGTCTGCTCCTCGCTTCCCTTGATGCTTACTCTGCCAGTGGCGTGCACCCAGGGTCTGTCTTCAAAAACCACCAGGTCAAGAGCATTTTCACTCCTTAGTTGTCTCTCCAAATTCTAATTCACTGTGGTTGCTGGGTTTCAGATTACAGACCACACTTCACTTATACTTAGTGGTGACTCCATTCAAACAGGCTAGTGGTCATGCTGCTCAGTGTGATAGGTAGAAGGGTTTAACTCCTGACTGTACCACTTAATATGTCTCAAAACAAACTCTTGGCCCCTTCCTGCCTCTGCCTCCTGCTGCAAACCCTCCTTCCTCAGGGTAACCCCATAACTGTAACAGTCACTCCATTCTTCAAACGCTTGGGCCTCGAAGCAACAAATCATTGTTTTGTATCCCACATCAGGTCCATCAGCAGATTTTGACAGCACTGCCTTTGCAAATCCCCAAACCCAACCTCTGTTGTGATGTTTAATCCCTGGTGCAGTAGTCTGGGTGCCTGCTACCTTGTGCATAAACTATTAAGTAACCTTCTAGGTGACCTCCACCCTTGACCTGCCATAATTTGCATAGCAGCTAGAGGGATCTTTTATCACACGAGACAGAGCACATCATTCTTCTTTGCAAAACCCCAAAGATTTCTCATCTCCTTCAATGTAAAAGCCCAAGTTATTACCGTGGCCTCCAAGGCCCTCTGCATCCGCTCTGTCCTCACCTTGCTGGCCTTGCTTCTGGCCACTTGGCTTGCTCTGTGTAAGTACACTGACCTCCTGCTGTTCTCTAAATAGATGAAGCAGGACCTGTGGACTCACTGCTCCTCCCATCTAGAATGAATTTCTCCCAAATTACACCTGGTCAGCTGCCTCATTTCATTTAGGTCTTTGTTCAGATGTAACCCCTTCTCTGAGAGAAAACTTTCCCGAATTCCTTGTTTAAAGTCATGAATATTGTTAGCTTATGATTTTCTTTGTCTTTTTGGTGCTGGTGATTGAATCTAGGGAACACAAGCACAGGATCCATCCCTGGATTGTACCTCTAGCCCTTGTTCGTCTTCCTATCGTTTCTACCTTGTCATACCAAATGCTCGCAATACTGTATTCCTTGTTTACTGTTCTCTCCTCCCAAGAGAAAGTAAGCTTCATAAGAGAGTCTTCGCTCATTGGTTGTATTAGTCTCTCAAAGCTGTGCTAACAATGTACCAAAACCTGGGTGGTTTCAAACAGTGCAAATTTTTGTTCACAGAGATGCGGGTTAGAGTTCTTTTTTTAAAATTAAAAATCACTTAATTTTTTATTCTTGGTACCACTACCACAATTTACAGGGCAATATACTTGATGTATGAAAAAAAAAGAAAAAGACAGAGCTACAACAGATAAAAGACCTCATGAATGTACATCTAATTGACACTAATATTGCATTAATCAATAGCTGCACTTTTTGCAAACTGTGGCTAGGATAGTCCTGAACCAGAAGGGCTTCCTGTTGAAGCTGAAGTAACTTTTCTGACTGTGGATCATCCTTCCAGATTTTACAATTCCTTTAATGCATTTGGGACTACCATCTCAAAGTAACCTGTGGCTTTCCTGACACCTCCTCGCTCTACCTCCTGCTAAGAACTGTAGCCCTCTTCTGTTGTTTTTTAGGAACCTTCTGCTACCATATCCGCCACCAGATCCATAACCACCACCATAGGGACTGCCAGAGCTTCTGCCACCAAAACTGCCCCCCTGCATGGGTCCATAATTTGACTGCTGACATCGAGCTGTCCCCAGCTCTCCCTCTGGTGGCTGGAGGGGAGAATGCCTTCTTGTGTCTTCTAGCCTGTGGGTGCCTGTAGTGGACAACTTTAGTGCTTTTTGATTCATAGGTACACAAGCCACAGGGCTGTCCTCTTTTTTGTGTCTTCATATCTTTTTCCTGCTTGTGCGTGTCTGGCTCTGTGTCCCCATTTATTCCTTTCACAAGGGATGCCAGTCATGCTGGACTGGGTCTGCCATACTGACGCCATTTGAACTCTATTATCTTTATAAAGACTGTTTAAATAAGGCCATATTCTAAGAGGTGGAGGGCACAGCTCAACTCGTGACACTACTGAGTCCCCAGCGCTAAGTAGATGTCCGGTGACTGTGGAGAAGGCAGTGACACCTAGGCTGAGTGATCTTAAGCAGATTATCTAATGTTTCTCAGTCTGGTGTGCAGCTACAGGTCTAAAAGTGGTAGTCTTTATTGATTTTCGAAACTGGCAGGTAGGCAATCTGATGTCTTAATTTTTTTCCATAAAAGAAGATATAAAAAGCACCAGACACTTAATATATGCTCTGTATATGGGCATTTGATTTACTAAATGAAATATCCTCTGCCTCTGGTGATAGAGCATATTTCATCTTTACACACAAATAAAACACTGCTCTAGAGAGGTGTGTGTTAGGAAGGCGCAAGGAAGCCACTGTTACACAATGGGACCATTTGAAGCTATGCCTTCCTTCTGGAGAGCCCTTGACCAAGAGACCAAGAGCAGCATGGGGAGGAAAGAAAGTGTTTAGGAGTCGGGGAGTGGGCAGCTGTGTTGTGTGCCTTCTGCTGAGAGGTGCTGGCCTGTGAGCGGGGAGTCCTGGGTGGAGTGCCCCAGTGTGGTTCTGTATAGCTCGGTTAGCATCGACTCTGAAGGGTGTGCTCTGGGGCTTCCTGCTAAAGCTCTCCAGTGGTAAGAAGTTGGGCAGGGAAGTTGACCTGGAAAGGTGGACTTGAAAAGGGCTAAATTATAAATAGAATCTATAAAACGAAAATATAACCTCAATCAATATCAAGTCCAGGAAATACATGTTGAAAAACTTGGGATAATGTGTCTTAATATGAAGATTCCTAACCTTTAATATGCATGACTTACTTGAGAGTTCTTTTCTTTCCTTTCTTTTCCTTTCCTTTCTTTTTTTTTTTTTTTTTTTTTAAGTAGGATCCCGCTGTGTAGTACAGACTGAACTTGAACTCATAACTACCCTCTTACTTCAGCTTCCTGAGTGCCAGGATTGTAGGCATGTGCCATCATGCCTGGCTTCTTGAGTTTTGAAAGTTTATTTTGAAAATAGAGGTGCCAGAATTTAACCCAGACTTTCCAAAGTGGAATGTCTAGTGGTGACACTTAGCAGATATTGATATAAGTTTAGAACCTCTGGGCGAGCAGAGCATGTGTGGAAAAGATCAGGGATTTGTTAGGCCATGACTATGTTGCTGGGAAGCACATGTACATCTAGTATATGGGCAGCATATTGCTCCGGGTTTTTTTCTTTTTAAATATAAATGTCACACTGGAAGGGGTTCTGGCTGTTTAATTCACCACGAGTGCTGAGTGCCATTCCATTCCCTGGCATGTAATGATGTGCAATGAATGGTTGCTTTGGGGAGTTTTATTTGTAAAAGAAAAGAAAAGACCTTTGTGCACATGTACCTGTCAAGTTTAGAAACTAAAATAGAAGGAATACACAAGAGAGGTGAGCTGTTTTGATTTGAGGAAGTTTGGAAGGAAATGATACATACTCTTGAAAACTTGCTGGGTGGTCTCAGAGAAGAGGAATTAGATGGCTTCTGTTTGAAGTTACTACCCTCAAAGGAGTTTTCTCTAATGTGTTCAGTGATCCTACAATAGAGTGGACTGTTTTGTTCACTAGGGAGCCCTTTTTTAGCAGCCAGATGCCTACCTGTCGATGAATGATAGAGCAAACCTCTTGCATTGTGCAGACTACTGAAGGAGGCGGCCAGGGTGAGCTAGATCTTAAAGCATCTGTGATTCTGATCAGCCAAGTGCTTTGTTTCACTTTTGTTTGTTTTTATGAAGAAATTGATGGCCCAACCGACGTGGTCACTAAGCACGTGACAGAAGACACAGCAGTAGTCTCCTGGAACCCAGTGAAGGCCGACATAGACAAGTACGTGGTGCGCTACATCTCCCCCGACAGAGAGAGCAAGGAGACAGCGGTACCCAAGGACCAGAACAGCACCACGCTGACCAGCCTGAAGCCAGGAGAAGTGTACGAAGTCTACGTGTGGGCTGAGAGGGGCAAACAGGGAAGCAAGAAAGCTGACACCACGGCCCTCACAGGTAAGGGAAGAACGAAACATGACAGGTTTCCTCAGGGAACGGCCAAGGCTGATTTTGAATCAGAAGGTCATTGTACTTGGCCCCAGCTCTGTTTGTTCATAGGGAAAATTTGCAAAGACAATTTTCAGTTTCATAATTATGATTCTTTTCCTTTTTTGCTCTCACTTAAAACTGAAGAGACTAGACTTTTTATTTGAAACAGAAGGTCATTCTTGTTTGGGCTGGAATTCCATATGCAACTTTTTCAGAATAGAGCAACATATTCTCATTTTCACTTTTTGAAGGTGAAAACTCAAAACATCAGACAGTGAATTTGAATCCTCCTCCGAGTTCATAGTGCTGCAGAGGCACTTGGCACGTAATCTGGAGCTCTCTTTCAGACCACGAAAACAGCTTGCGTGTTCTGAGTCAACAGGCATCAAATGTACTAATTTTGCCTTTACATTTTTGGAGACTTAAGAATCCCCATAATACCCCGGCTCCTTCTGCTCACTCATGCCTGTGGGCATCCTAGCTGGCATCCTTTCAGTTTAAACTTCCTCTGGTGCTTCCTTGAATTCAGAGCAGCTTGTTCTTGGTTCCTGCTTCAGTTTCTCAAACACTTGACAGGAAATCAGAGGAAAAGCATTTCTTTATTATCTGGACACTGAATATATAGAGACTCTCAGAGAAGCAGGCACATAGTGAAGAATATGATTGGAGAAGCGTGGCTGTCCACACTGTAATCCCAGTTCTGCCAGTTGTTAGCTGAGTAGCTTTGGACAAGTTACTTCACCTCTGTTCTTCAGTTTCTTATCTATGAAGTAGTGCACAAGTGTGTCTACATCAGAGGGCTTTGGGGAGGGTTACGTGAATTGATTTGTATAAAGTCCCCAACACGCAGGAAGGGATGACAATGATTATTTCTTAGACTGGCAATCAGCGTTAGGTCTTTGTAGTATTTTGTGACTCCTGGGTTCCAGTGGGCTTCAAAGAATTGATCTCTTCTCCACTGTTGAAAGAACTCAACAGTGAGGATGATAAGACCTAAATTTGTTTAAAATTAGGATCAGTAAACTTCTGTAAAGAACTAGAGTAAACATTCTTAACTTTCAGAACCAAAGCAGCTTCAATTGCAGCTACTCAGCTCTGCAAAGAAAGCCTGAAAATAGCCACAGGCAATAACTAAGTAACATGTAAATGAACTGGGATGAGTAGGTTCCAATGAAACAATATAAAACTTTGAAATATAATCCCAGTGATCTTGGAGGCTGAGGCAGAGAACTGTAAGTTGAAGCCCAGCCTAGGTACATTAGAGTAAATGAGGTCTTGTCTGAATGAATGAATGAATGAATGATCCACAGTGACTGATTTTAGCCACCTCCTGGTTTACATTATACACAACTTTTGGTTTATTGTAGGAGAGACCTACAATACCTTCTTTCAGGGTATTGGTGCTGGGGGAGGGGTTTGGGCATGGAGCTGGACTCTGGGGAAACAAGGATAAGAAGCAGAGCTCGTGCCTGTGTCTTCACAGTGTTCCCAATCCTCTGGGTAGAGAGGACTAGTAGAGAAATACAAAGTACACTACGTTAGATTCAAAGGAAATCGATGTTCCTGAAGCCATGGGAACCTAGGGGAAAGAGGTAGCAACAAAAGCCTGAGGTATGAGAGAGGTCATGGCTGGCCGTGAGAGGAGGGGACATCTGGCCTGAGCCTGGAAGGATGACATGAAACAGGAAGCACAGAGCTGTGAGAACATGGCAGGTAAGAGCACTGTGAGTGCTTTTTGTGGTGAGCAGGTCTGTGAAGTTGTTCAAGAGAAGGATGAGGCTGCAGCATTATAACCAACTCAGAGCCTCGGGAGCCAAGTCTTTTGTCCCTGCATACAGAGGTCTGCAGTATACTCTAAACGCTGTGATCCTCAAGGCTGTCCTCCCTTTTGGCTGTGTATGCCATGAGGCGGGGCCACCGTGGCTGGGGAAGGGGGTGGGGAGTGCATTTGCTTTTCCAGAAAGCTCAGGTTCTGTAGGAGTTGGCCTTTGAAACAGGGTAATAATGGTGTATCACTTTTTCACTATACACTAAACGACCTGAATTATTTTTTGCTCTCCCAGGGTTTATGCTTTGAGAATACTGTCATCGCATGTGCCCAATGCCATTGTACTAACGACCCATATAAGCATTTACAGTGCACTATCTCCTTTAGTACTCCCCATAGCCTCCAAAGTAGGTAGTAACACTTCCTTCTTTCCCAAGCAACAAGCGGACTCACATTACATGATCTGCAGCACATAGGCAACCAGTACATGCCAGGGGCCAGGTTCCAACCCAGGTGAGTTACACAGAAACCTAGAGTCCACAAGTAGTACTTATCTTTATTGGACTAGATCTCAGATAACACCAGTTTAAAACTCTCAGATCTCTAAAAACAGATGTGAAGTTCTTCTTGTGAAGAACTGACACTTCTTACTCACAGAGTATTTTCCTTGTAGAAGAAATTTGAGGTGTGACCAAAACACATGGTAAATGCTTAAATTAGAAACAAAATTATTACAGTAAAGGACTCTTGCCCTGGATCTCCCTCCGTGCTCTCCTTCAACCATACTTAGCCCGTCATTCTCACCAGTTTCTGAAGCGGCCATGGAAGTCCTCTTGGTTTTTCATTTTAAAGAGAAAGAACCCCACAAAATTTGAAAACGAGATAATAGGGGGGTAACAATAGCTAATACACTGCATATTGTTATCTTTAAGTTAGTTACTCAGAGTACAAGATATCAGCACTTAATTGTCTAAACTATTGACACAAGTCTTTCTTTGGTACTAAGATAAATTAGTAGTAGGACTATCTTAACTATCATATATATGGCTTTGCTTGTTTTTCTCTCTATTCCCCATCCTAGTTGCTCTTTCATTATTTTTAGCTTCTTTCCATCTTACAATATCTATTATACATTTTGGATCTTATTTATTCTTTTACTCTTTATACTTCTCATACCAGGAAAACAATGCAGTGTTTACACAGGTGTGTCTGGTGGTCTAGAGTTGCATCCATTTAGCCTATAAAAGCCTCCCGTTTATCTTTATGTAGAAGTCCTCTGTCATTAGGGTCTTCAGTTGCACACTTGTGCCTGCCTCAATGTTCTGAATTGATTTAAAACGTTTACTTTACATGGTCGTTTGGAGAGGGGCTGGAAGTCACACAGTGCCGGATCCAGTGAATGACGTAGATGAGGACTCACTGTACTGTTTTGTTAGACAAAAACTGCCACACCAGAACTGACACCAGTGTTGTGATGGAGGATGAAACCATCTGTCCATTTCTCAGGCTGTTCTTTTTTTTTTTTTCACGCATATTGTTTTTCATATTCTCTAATAATTCCTTATACTGGGGCTTGGGATATAGTTCAGTGGCATGAGCACCTGCCTGGCAGGCTTAAGGTCCTGAGTTTGATCCCTGGTACAAAAAAAAAAAAAAATCCTTACATTTTTCACAGTTTACTGTAGTGTCCCTGGGTACAAACTCAGCCGGCACAATTTCATCATCCCCTTAATTGATGTGCTTTGTATACACAATACTTGGATGAATTTTACTCTGAATTTTGGTCTCAGGATTATAGTCATAGAGACAGTTACGTTTCCCATGATGACATGTCTTAAAAAACACTGGAATCAGAAGTGGTAGGATGAAGGGCCCACCAAATAGCTCAGCAGATTAAAATACCTGCAAGCAGGTGCATGGGTCAGGGCCTTGATTCCAGGGGTTGCCACACCAGCCCTGTACCTGGGGCATGCTGAAATGGCAACTAAGACTGGATGTGGTGGCACACAACTGTAATCCCAGGTTTTGGGAGGCTCTAAACAGGCAGATCACTGTGAGTCTGATCTAGTAGTGAGACCCTGATCACCTTGTAGACTCTTCCCTAAAGTAAAAAAAAAAAAAAAAAAAAATAGTAGGATGGTGCAAGCTTGATAGAAATGGGCACAATTTCATAACAATGCTTTGTTTGAGATTCGTGATTTATGGCACACTTTTTAAAAAAAATATATTTAGTACAGGGTCTACAGGAACTCACTACACAGATCGGACTTGTGATCCTCCTGTGTTCAGCTTCCCAAGTCCTGGGATTATAGGCTTGAGCCACCATCCCAGTCTCAGTCTCTGTCTCAGTGTGCCCCAGGGGATGGGGCCAGCAGGGCACACCAGGGATTGAACCCCAGCCCCTTCGTTTGCCTAAGCAGGTACTTTAATCTGCTGAACTATCTGGCCAGCCTTTAAGGCACACTTTAAAGCATACCTTCTTTCAACTGTAGCTCATGACTGATTGGCCATATTGAACAAGTTGAAGCTTGTCACACACTAAGGTTTGAAGCACCCATTCTCATATCGAAGATCTCTATCTTCTGTTTGGGTAGCATGGAACTGCATTTTCAATGGATTTTTAAAATATCACACCTCATATTAGAGCAGATACAGATATTTATTGAAATATAATTGTTTTTAGTTCCAAGGAGTTAAGAAGTGAATGAAAGCATGCTATGTAAATGTTGGATAAAGGAGAAATTTGCATGTGAAGATCAATTCTTTTTATCTAAAAGCAACTTGTGGGATAAGTTTATAGCATTTCTATATACTGACTTGATCTGAACGCTGCTTCTTATTAAATGCAAATAGCCCATTCTTGGAATTTTTAAACATTTGCTTAATTAAACCCATAATTCATCCAAATCATTGACATATAGCAGAATGAAATTTATCAAGGTCATCATTTTGGCCCTATCTGTGCTGGCTTTTTAGGAATAGCAAAGTGGTAAAAGCTATGCTTTCCTCTTGTATCTTTTCTAAAGAAATCGATAGCCCAGCAAACCTGGTGACTGATCGGGTAACAGAAAACACAATCACTGTCTCCTGGGACCCAGTGGAGGCTGAAATTGACAGGTACGTGGTGCGGTACACCTCTGCCGATGGAGAGACCAAGGAGTTTCCGGTGGCGAAGGAGCAGACCAGCACTGACCTGCTTGACCTGAGCCCAGGTGTGGAGTACAGAGTCTATGTGTGGGCTGAGAAGGGGGACCGGGAGAGCAAGAAAGCCAATACCCAGGCTCCCACAGGTAACTCGAGAGGTGTGGTCAATTGGAATTGAAGTGTTAATGTATGAAGTGTGCATGGTAGCCAAGGTTGGGCCTGAGATGAGAGATTCTGTGATTAGAATCTTAACGATGCATGGCTGGCAGTGAGTTTGAGGAGTGTTCTCCATGGTCTGCTCTTTCCTTCTGCTGATGAGGTTCCTGAAATCACTTGGCTGCCAGAAGGGAGGGGTAAAGTGGAATAGCAGGAATATTTTTAGCATTTATGGCCAAGATGTAGGATCTGGTTATTGCAGTGTTGGTTGTAATGCTTTAAAGTATTTGCCAGTGAAATATCTCTTGAAAAAATAATAAATTAGGTATCCTGATGTCATTTCAGAGGTTTAATGGGTAATCTTTATATGCCTTATGTTTCTAAGAAGGCGTTGTTCCTCCCACATTTTAGGCAGCCGAAAGCTAAGAAAGGGAGTCAAGTTTGTAACAATTCCCCCTTTGAAATTGAGAACCAGAGGCTACTTTTCCCCATGACGTCTACTAGAGATTCAGGGTGGGAATCCTTTTGCTCTGTGCTAACAACTCTAGACGATGAAAATCAGGATGATGGGGTAGTGGGAGTGCCTTCCATAGCTTCTGAGCTCAGGCTTTTTCCAACCTATTTCTTTCAGACATTGACAGTCCTAAAAATCTGGTGACCGACCAGGTAACAGAGAATATGGTCACTGTCTCCTGGGACCCTGTACAGGCCCCCATTGATAAGTACATGGTGAGCTACACTTCTGCTGATGGAGAGACTAAGGAGATTCCAGTAGGGAAGGATCAGAGGAGCACCGTCCTGACGGGCCTGAGGCCAGGCATGGAGTACACGTTTCATGTGTGGGCCCAGAAGGGGGCTCAGGAGAGCAGGAAGGCTGACGCGCAGGCCCCCACAGGTAACGGAGTGTGTGCTATCACTGTGTCACCGCTGAAATCACCTTCTGCTTGTCAGACGGGGGGATTCGTGGCCTAGAGGCTGATATCTCTCTATAGTAAATTCTGTGCCTCTCACTTCCTTTGTGACTTCTCTTGGGGTGTGTCTCACATAGTGCTCTCTAATCCTGGTCTCTAATGAGTGATGATTATTGCTCTTGGTCCCTTGTTCTTCTTTGCCTCCTTGTTTTGGTAAAGAGTAAGTATGAAATAGCATTGGTAGCTGTCATACCAAGAAAGTCAGACTTGAGAATTATGATCAAAATCCAGCCTTTTGTTACCTTCTACCTACTTAAACTCTTTCTAGGGTGTTTGTCCTATTTTTGCCTTTTGGATGAATTTTTAAGCCAGAAGCATGACAGTGTTCTTTTTTTATTGTTGTTGTTAGCTAAAAACAAGCAAATATAGTCCTCCCAAATGTGTACTTCTTTTTAGTATCATGTGATACTTCCATGTAATACTCCGTTCTTTATACACAGTTGACCATTGAACTGCTAACTGCCTGCTGTGCAAGGAGGGATGGGTCAGCTTTCCATTTTCCTGTACTCTTGCACTGTTCTTACAGTTTTCTAAGTGCAACTTCTAACCCATTTGTGTTTGGCACAGCTGGGAGATGTAAACTGAGGGCAAGTCAAAGGTCAGAAGGAATAGAGGTGAGCATGAGGATGGGGAAGAGGAGGAAGAAGAGGAGGAGGAGGAAGCCAGGCATGAGGAGGAGAGGGTTGAGGGATTGTATTCATCATTTTCCTGTTGCTAGGACAGACTACCTGACACTTGCAACTTAAAGGAAGGAAAGTTTATCTTGGCAGCTCACCATTTCAGAGATTTTGGTCCACAGTTGGTGAACGGAGAAATAAAGCAGCTCACTCATGGCGGCCAGGATGTGGGGGGGGGAGAGAGAGAGAGAGAGAGAGAGAGAGAGAGAGAGAGAGAGACAGAGAGAGACAGAGAGAGACAGAGAGAAAGACACAGAGAGACAGAGAGACAGAGAGAGAAACAGAGAGACAGAGACAGAGAGACAGAGAGACACAGTGACAGAGAGACACAGTGACAGAGAGACAGAGAGACACAGCAACAGAGAGAGACAGAGAGAGACAGAGAGACAGAGAGAGACAGAGAGACACAGCAACAGAGAGAGAGACAGAGAGATAGAGACAAAGACAGACAGACAGACAGACAGGCAGGCAGACAGACAGGAAGACAGGCAGGCAGGCAGGCAGGCAGGCAGGGCCAGGAAAAAGAATGTACCTTTGTAGGTCACTCACAAAGTGACCGTCCATTCTGACCAAGCCTTGTCTTTGCACACAAGACTTTTTTTGGGGGGGGGAGGTGTCATTTTATATGTAAATCATAACCTTCCACCCTATCCCCCTAAAGCTCATGTCCATCTCAAATTACACATTTACTCCGTCTCTAAAAGTTAACAGAGTCTTAGCAGTTTCAGCATTGTTGAAAAGCCTAGGTCTCCTCTGAGACACAAGGCAAATTCTTAGCTGTGAGCTACAATATAAGATAAAAAAGAAAGCTGAATACTTTCAGTGTGCAGTTGCACAGGGTGAACAGCCCCACTCCAGAGATGAGGACTAGGTGAATAAAATGATATGAAACCAAAGCCAGCATGAAAGCCAGTGGGGCAGACATCAAGTCCTGCTGGAGTGTGCTCCAAAGAGTGTGAGCAGCGCCGGCCTAAGGCCTTGCTGATTTGCAGCCCACATGGCCTCGCTCTGGGCCTGGCTTTGCCTACCACATGTGGCTTTACTCAGCAGATAATTCATAGACCTGAAATATCCAACATCCTACAGTTTCCATTGCACCTTCAGCTTCATTCTCACAGCTTCACACTGCCCTCTCAGAGCACACTGGCTCCCCTCTCAAACTCTCCTTTGAAATCTGGTGGAAGTTTCCATGGCCCTACAATTCTTGCATACTGTATGCCTGAAAAATCAGCAGCACATACATAGCACCTAGGTCTGCTGTCAGCTTAAGGAGTAAGCTGGCCCCCTTTGAGAAGGTTTTCTTTTTTAGGCTGGCTCAGACTGCCTTAAGGATGGGCGTGGGGATCGAACCACCATCCCCTGCGCCTGACTGGGATAGCCTGCACAGGAGCTTAAACCACTCAGCTAAACTAAAAGCACAACTTCTTCCTCTTCCTCTTCTTTTTTTGCGGTATCAGGGATTGAGCTCAGGACCCTGTGCTTGCCAGGCAGGCACTTATTCTACTGAGCTATCTCCTCTCAGCCCTGCCTCCCTTTGATGAAGCAGCCTGTCAATGTGTAGCTAACTGGGTGTAGGGAGACACTTTGCTAGAGAACTCTGAATGAACAGCATCCTGGCTCTTTTTTTTTTTTTCCCTCAAAGTAAGGACTTACAAAAGAACTCACCCTCTGACAACCTTGAGCTTTTGTAGGATGAGTTCTGGTTAATTCCTGAGATGCCTTTAACCATCTTTCCTGTCCTGATAGAAAGCATTTGGCATTTTTTTAAATGCTAATCTTTGACCCAAATTTTGCAGGTGCTTTCTTTCTGATGGTACTACAGAATTTTTATGTCATTCACCTCTGCCTTTTGTTTGTTTCTCACTATCAATCTAACTAAAAGGAACAGGCAGTACCCATGCCATAGCCTGAAAGTTGCGCTGTCTTGGTATTTTGTCTGCTAGATCAGTTGCCACTGCCCTTAATCTCACTTTCCCACAAAGTATCAGGATGTGGGCAAAATTAAGGCACAATTTTTCCCAGAGATTGTCACACAAGGCCTCTAGTTCAGTTGCCAGTGGAATCCTTGTTTTCTACTAAAGCCTCCTGATTCTGGCCCTTACTATCTGTATTCTTAGCAGCATTTTGGCTTTCTTAGCTCTGACCAGAATTATCCATTAGGCTCTGCTTGCATCACTATAGTGCTTATTTAGTCTCCATCTTAAAAGCTTACCAAAATCCAGCAGATCATTTACAAAGGCTTGTAAGCTACATGGTTAGGTACAATCCATGGTACTGACTAGACTCCTGGCATCGATGTTCTGTATTAGTCACTTTTTCACCACTGGGACAAAATACCTGACACTGACAATTTACAGGAGAAGAGGTTCATCTTGGCTCACAGTTTCAGAGGATTCAGGCCGTGGTCATCTGGCTCTGACGCAGAAATGCTAGGGAGGAGGAGAGCTGCTAACCAGGAAGGAGAACTAGGAGGGGCAAGGGAGAGAGGAATTGGGGGAGGGGAAACGAAGGAAGAATAGAGGAGAAGAAGAGAGAAAGGGAAGGAGAAAGAGGAGTAAAGAAGGAAACCAGGAATCCAGGCACAAGAACATACCTTTCCAGGTCATTCCTCTAGGCTACTTCTGACCAGGCCCCACCTCTGAACACATGAGGTTTGGGGAGTGATTTTAGATCTAGATCATGACAGGAATTATGAGGGAGGAGAGTGTAGGAGTTGTGGAGGATCATGGGAAGCAAATAATAATCATGGCTGTTGTGGGCCTGCTGTGGGGCCTTAAAGGATGAAAGGTGACTCTCTTATGGAGTACCCTTGTGCTTGTCTTTCTCTGGGGATCTGTCACTGTAACAATGCTATGGGCAAATGATGTCTCTTCTCGTCTCTTGTTCCTCTTCTTTCACACATACAGGGAGGGCTTCTACCCCAGCACTTTCAATGGATTCATCTTGCTCCTCCAAGTGGGCCCCTAGAGCAGCTTCTAGCACAAGTCAGGCAAGCTTCCCTCTGCTTGATTGGCATCTGGCCCACTGGGATGTGGGCAGAATGATCTATGTGGAGCCATGTGTATCCTTTGTTTTTTCAGCTGGACGGACAGGTCTTTGGAGTGTTTCTGCTTCTTTTCCTGCCTCAGAAAAGCCAACAATTCTATCACCAGAGGTAGTGCAAGGATGCATCACTCTGAAATGAACACTAGCTCAGGGTGTTCCCCAAGCTTTAGGAAGGAATTTTCAACTTTGACACTATTGACTCATGACACTTGCAGGTGGATGCTTCTCTGTTGTAGGGATTTTTATTCTGTGCTATAGGATGTTTAGCAGCATCTCTGTTGTCTACCTATTAGATACCAGTATTCCCTCCATCCTGCACTGAGCTGTGATGATCAGAAATGTCTTCCGACATTGCTAACCACATCTACTGAGATCTCTTGCTCTACAGACTGATAAGTCTCCATCGGGGACCACATGGTAACTGTATATAAGAGTTAGTTCCCATTTGTAGGTCCACCCATTGAACTCTCGCCAGGTAATTCATTAAGCCTGCCTTCCTGGCCTTTTCAGCCTCTTTTGTGGACCAGATAGTTTATCAGTCAAGGATTATAAGACTATTGATCTTACCCTGGTTGGAACCCTCAGGTTGGAATTGTATATCTATTTTCTTGAAGTCATAGTCTAAACCAGTATGTGTAATAGGACCTATGAACAAATGACTCTAGGAAAATGGCTTTTGTGATGAACTATTAAGAAAAAAGAATGATACTATTTTCTTGGTAAGATACATTTGTGAGCACCTTCCCAGTGTGTGGTATAGAGGAGCCTAATACCACGCACTCACAAAATGTTGACAAATTGGTCTCGCTCATAATGGTAGTTCATAGGTACTGCCTCATAGAACAGTCTAAGAGAGACACTATTAGCTCACATAGTACAACTATACAAGCTATGAAGTAATAATATCACATCCCACATCCTTTATTTTTTTCCTGTGGAGGAAATTGATGAAAAGAGGCTAGTTTACCCTTGATTACAATTTGAATTATGGAGTGAAAATTCCATGGCTTCAGAACAGTGAATGCTGTAATACTTCAACATTTTTTAAAGCCCTTTTTCTATGTGACATTTTAAAATCTTAATTTCCAGAGCTAACTAGAGAGCTATATATAATAACTATTAAACATTCTTTTTTTTTTTTTTTTTTTTTTACAAATATAGAAGTAAACTGAAACAATTTGCCCAAGGCCATAAAACAAGTTAGCAATTTATGAAAGTAGATACATGCTTGGAATGTTAGTATAGACTCTACCTAAAAGTCCATCCAACTGCGGATTTTGGAAAAGAAGATGAGCCACAGACATGAGGCAGCCAAATTGTCCAAGGCCAAAATCAGCTCATGGCAGAGCTGGGATAATAAGATCCCTGTGCTGACTGCGGCCCAGGGGCCTTCCTGCCCCAACACCTGCCTGTTGGCCGAGCCCTAGAACCCGGCTGCTGCAATGTGGATGTGGTACTGATGCCAATGTCCCGTGCTTCTGCTTCCTTGGCATCCAAGAACCTAGCTGGGGAGAGAAGCTCCTTAACCATGAAGCTACTAAAAACTGAGCTATGAGATGAGAAGACTACAAGTACAGGAAAATGTCTCAGCAAAAGCAAAATGGTCTGACTCCTTGAGCCTGCTTATGGTTTGTATTGATCAGCACTTTTCCTTTTAGACATCGACAGCCCCAAAGACCTGGTGACTGACCAGGTAACAGAAAATACTGCCTCTGTCTCTTGGAAGCCAGTGGAGGCTGACATTGACACATATATGGTGCGCTACACCTCTCCTGATGGAGAGACCAGGGAGGTCCCAGTGAGGAAGGACAAGAACAGGACCATCCTGACGGGCCTGAGGCCGGGTGTGGAGTACGAGGTGGAGGTGTGGGCCCAGAAGGGGACCCGGGAGAGCAGGAAAACCAACACCAAGGCACCCACAGGTAATGGATATTATTCTTTGGGAATGTGATACCTTTTATGCCAAGCCTGTGGGAGCTCACGTATTTCTTCTATGATGTTGGTACAAATCAATGGGTTGTATAATCCCAGGATGGTAGACCTTTGCTATATTACTCACCGTAGTCCTCACTACCCTTTCACACATTGTCCCAAAATATGGACTTCATACTTCAGTCTTATAAAAGTTGTTGTTGATCTATTCACCAATCCTGCTAAGGTGTATTTGCTTTTTGGCCAGTCTCAAAATATTTCTTTTTGAAAGGGAATGTTTATAAAGAACCCATATATGTAGGGATTTATAACCCACTACTTTGGGAAAGTAGCTTTTTCTCTGTGGAAAAAGGTGGAGTTTGAGCTCTGTGGAATCCTCCCTGAAGATCCTGTGGTTACATTGATATTCAGTAGCAGCTCACAAGTTCAAAGCTTTTTGATTTCTATTCCTCAATTATTGAAAACAACATCAGGGTGGTTTACATGTTTAAAATCCACCCTCTTTAAATGTAAAACTCAGTGTATGTATTCTCAGTTTGATAACTATTATCACTGTAGATTTTAGAGCATTTTCATCATCCAGAGCAATCTCAGCCCCATTACTGGTCATTTCTTACCTGTACTCCCTCAAGCCCTGTGTAACACCTGCTAGGTAGCTATAGATTTTTCTATTTAGAACACTTCATGTGGCTGGGTTCATACAGTAGGTGGTCTTTTGTGACGTTCTTTCATGAAGCGTAATATTCTTTAGGTTCATCCATGTTTTAGCATATATAAGTATTTAATTTTATTGTGAATTAATATTTTGATGTACAGATATATCCATCTCATTATCCATTTGGGAGTTACTGGATATCTTAACTGTCTCCAATTTTTGGCTATCGCTGATATAGATACTATGAGCAAGTGTACAAGCTTTGTGGGCATAAACACCTTCATTTCTCTTAAGCATATGCCAATGAGTGGAATTAGAAGATTATTTAGAAATTCAGCCTTTAGTTTTTGAAGCACTGGCAGTTTTCAAGCAGTTGTATCATTTTACACTTCCACCAGAAATGAATGAAGGCTACCTTCTTTATTTACTTGGTCATCAGAAGAATTTGTTGAGTTAGTGGAACAGAAATAAATATCACCGTTTTTAAGTTGAGAATCTTCAAGTATGGTGAAGTGCATGATTTCCCAAAATTATGCACTTAGCTGATGACTAACAGAGTTTGATCCATGAAATATTATGGCATATTTAATTCTGTTCCATCTAAGGCCCACGTATACAGATAGGAAAACAGGTTCAGTCAGAGTTAGCCAAGTTGTCTGAGGTACAGCCAGTTGGGGGCAGTTGGCTGCGGGGAGACCTCTGGTCTGCTGGCTATAGCTCAGTTGGCCCAGGCTTCGATGTCAGCCTCCAACTGCGGATGTGATGCTCAGCCAGAATGGGACCCTGCCCTTCCTCCTGGAGGGTCTCAGCATCTGCTTAGAAGACAAGGCCTGTGTCTATGAAGCAACTGAAAACCATTATAGGAGACCCAAAACCAAGAAGTGCAGGAAACTGACTCAGCGACAGCAAAATGGCTTCACTCTTGGAGTCTGTTAGTAGTGTGCATTGACGAGCACTTTCTCTTTTAGACATTGACAGCCCCCAAAACCTGATAACTGACCAGGTGACAGAGAACACTGCCACTGTCTCCTGGGACCCAGTGGAGGCTGACATTGACAGGTATGTGGTGCGCTACACCTCTGTCGACGGAGAGACGAGGGAATTTCTGGTGGGGAAGGACCAGAGCAGCACCGTCCTGACGGGCCTGCGGCCAGGTGTGGAGTACGAGATCGATGTGTGGGCCCAGAAGGGGGCCCGGGAGAGCAGGAAGGCCAACTCCAAGGCCCCCACAGGTAATGGGCATTGTTCTATGGGACTGTAACACCTGTCTTGCTAAGTCTGTGGAAGACTGAGTTTGGTGTTTCTTTTCTGAGATTGACAGAAACCAGTGATTAGTGGAAGACCAGGAGAGTAAACCTTTGTCATACCATTCAAACAATCCTTTGATATTTAACATATAATAAGAACCTTACATCAGCCCCACTTTTTAGCCTTCTGTGACTATGGTGATTGGCCACACCCACCCAGTATTTCTCCAATTTTATTTTCTTTTTAGTCAGTCTCAAAATATCTCCCTTAAAGGGAAGACATATTCATGTTGGGATCTGTGAACTATATACTATAGGGAGATTTCTTCTACTGTCATGTTTGGAACAAAAAGAGGTTATTGTTTTCTTCATGAATAATACTCTTCTGAGTACTGTGTGTTTACTCTGAGGATCACATGGTTGCCATAATATACAGTAACAGTTCACTGTTTTGAAGGTTTTCATTTTTCTTCCTTCTTTGGTTAAGAACAGCCTTATTAAGATATATATATGCACACTGTAAAATCCATCCTTTTAAAGTTCACAATTTGCTGGTTTTAGTGTAGTCACAGAAGTGCACAGATCCATTACCAATCATGCCCTATTCCTGCTCTTTCCAGCTCTCAGTCACTACTGTTGTCTGTCTCTATAGATTTCCCCATTTGGGACATTTAACACATAGAGATTTGAAGATGCCTCTGTGACTGGCTTCTTTCACAAAGCATAACATTTTCCAGGTCATCAATGTAGAAACTGATATCAATACCTAATTTTATTGTAAGTCAGTATTCCATTGTATGAATATACCTTAGTTTCTCTATCAATTTGTCAGTTGTTATACTATTTATTCATTCATTTGCTACTGTGAATGATGATTATGGGGCATTTGCATGGTTTGTTTTACTGTATGGAGAACTGAACCCAGCACTTGGCACATGCCACACAAGTGCTGTACCACAAAACTGTACTCTAACCCCTGCCATGTGCAAGTTTTTGGACGCATATAGATCTTCATTTCTCTAAGATTTAAAGAATAGAGTTACTGGTTCATTTGTGATCTATCTTTAACTCTGGAGGAAATGCCAGAATGTTTCATTGTGGTTGTATCATTTTACATTCCTGCCAGCAAGGAACGAGGAGGATTGTTTTCTTCAGTTACTGGGTCTCAAATAGATCTGGTGAGTCTGTAGCGCAGGAATCAGCATCCCCATTCTGCAGTAGAGAATCTTCAATAATGGTTAAGCGTATGATTTTACAAATTACTCATTTAGGTGATGATTCCTGGCATTTGAATCATGAAATAGTCATGAAGTATTTGGTACCTGAACATCTAGTCTAAGCCCCCCATTTCTGATGGGAAAGCTGATGTGCAGTCAGAGGCCTAAGTCACTCGAGGCTGCAGCTGGCCCATGGCAGAGTTAGGGTGAGAGCTGGAGCCTGCTGGCTGTAGCCTGCTGGGCTTCCCGCCTCCAGCTCTGCCTCTTGCTTCTTGCAACTCAGCTTCTCCAGCTGTGGGTCTGATGCTCAAAAAGATGTGGTCCTGGGCTGACTTCTTGAAAATCCAAGAGCCTGGCTGGAGGGACAGGTCCATTTCCACGAAACCAGAGAAAAACAACTTTGAGATGAGGAAATTGCCAAGTACGGGAAAATGCCTCAGCTTAAGCAAAATGATCTTACTCCTTGGTGCCTGTGAATGATTTGTATTGAGCAGCACATTTACTTTTAGATATTGACAGCCCCAAAAACCTGGTGACTGACCAGGTGACAGAAAACACTGCCACTGTCTCATGGGACCCAGTGGAAGCAGATATTGACAGGTATGTGGTGCGCTACGCCTCTGCCGATGGAGAGACCAGAGAGATTCCTGTGGGGAAAGAGCAGAGGAGCACTGTCCTGACAGGCCTGAGGCCAGGAGTGGAGTACAAGGTGGACCTATGGGCCCAGAAGGGGACCCAGGAGAGCAGGAAGGTCAACACCATGGCCCCCACAGGTAATGGGCATTATTTTTTAGGAATGTGATGCCTGCCACTCTAAGTCTATATTTTGTCATACTACTCACCCTGTCCCTTTAATATGAAATAAGGATATCAGCCTTGTTTATTTTAGTCTCCTAAGATTAATGGTGATTGGGCACACCCACCCACTGTCTCCAAGTTAGCATTGTCTTTGTGCTCAAAATATTTTTCTCAAAGTATTTTCCTTTTAATGGAAGAGATAAGAAGGAGCCATGTTCTTATTGGGAACTGAAAACTATAATACACTTCCTTAGGGAAATGTCTTTTATTGCGATCCCATTTAGAACAAAAAGGGATCATTTGCTTTCTCAGTGAATACTCCCTTTGACCACATGTGTTCTGCCCTGAGAATCCTTTGGTTGTAGCGATGTACAGAAAAGGCCCATAGTTTTAAAGTTTTCCATCTTTTATCCTCATCTGTTGGGAGAAGCCTTATCTGTATGTTAGCTACATACATCTTAATAATCCACCCTTTAAAAGATTATATCAAGAGTTATAGTATAGCACAGCATAGCACAGCATGGCATAGAGGTGTTCAGTTATTAGCATTATCAGTTACAAGATATTTTATCACCAAAAGAAACGTCCTGCTCAATACTGGTCACTCCTTATCCCTGTGCCCTCCAGATTTAGGCAATAGCTTCTGTCTGTCTCTATAGATTTTCCTGTTCTAGGCATTTAATATATATATTAAATATTATATAATATATATTAAATGTCATATAATATATATTAAATGTTGTAGGTATTTAATATATATAATATATAATATATTATATAATTATATAATATATAATATATATTATATATAGTATGTATATATATTATATATTTATATATATTTACACAGTGTACAATCATTGCAACTGGCTTCTTCAAGAAGTGTAAAGGGCTTGCCAAGTAGCTCAGCAGATTAAAGCACCTAAAAGCAGGCTCAGGGGCTGGGGATTCAATCCCCAAGTTCTGCCATGCCAGCCCCACCCATGGGGTACACTGAGATGGCAATTGAGACTGGGCATGGTGGCATGCACCTATAATCCTAGCACTTGGGAGGGTGTAAAGAGGCAGATCACTATGAGTCTGATCTAGTAGTGAGATGCTGAACATCCTGTTGACTCTTCCCTAAAAATACAAAAAAAATGCATAATATTATCCAGGTTCATCCATATTGTAACTTACATCAGCACTTAATTTTATTATAATCTATTGTAAAGAAGTGCCACATTTTCTTTATCAGTTCATCATGTGTTGGACAGTTGAATTGTTTCCATGCTTTTGCTATTGCCAGAAATTATGAACATTTGAACATTTTTAGAACATCATGAACACGAATATTTTTATACCAGCTTTTGTGTGGATAGATATGCTTGTGAGTGGAATTACTAGATCATACAGTGGCTGCATCTTTAATCTTTCAGGAAATAACAGAATGTTTTTATTTGGATTATGCCATTTTACATACCTACTATTGAATCAGTGGAACAAGAATCAATATTCCCACTTTGCAATTGAGAATCCTCTAGTATAGTGAGTTGTGTGATTTCTACACATACACAGATAGTCAGTGACTTGTGATATTCGATCCAGGAAATATTCATGGAACACTGTGAGACTTTGACATCTACCAAAGTCTAAGGCCCACATTTTCAGATGCTCAAATGAAGGTACAATCAGAGACATCGAGTTGTTCTAAGGTCACGGCTAGCTAACGGCAGATCTAGGATAAGATCTCTGGTCTGCTTACCACAAACGGGGAACTTTTTGCTCCCAAGATCTGCCTGTTGGACTGAACCTAGAACTCCAACCCTATGACTGTGGACATGATGCTCCCCCAGGATGTGGTCCTGTACTTCCTTTTTGAAGATCCAGGACTCCACCGTGGAGACAAAAGTCTGTGTCCCATGAAGCAACTGAGAACCAGCATATGAGATATAAAGACTATCTTAGCTCAAGCTTAATAATCTCACCGCTTGGTGCCCACTGACAGTTTGTATTGATCAGTGCTTTTTCTTTTAGACATCGACAGCCCTAAAAACCTGGTGACTGACCAGGTGACAGAGGACACTGCCTCTGTCTCCTGGGACCCAGTAGAGGCTGACATTGATAGATATGTGGTGCGCTACACCTCTGCCGATGGAGAAACTAAGGAATTTCTGTTGGGGAAGGACCAGAGAAGCACTGTCCTGACGGGCCTGAGGCCAGGTGTGGAGTACAAGGTGGATGTATGGGCCCAGAAGGGGGCCCGGGAGAGCAAGAAGGCCAGTACAGAGGCCCCCACAGGTAACAGATGTTATGCTTTGGAAATATAATGTCTGTCATTCTAAACCTCACAGGAAGTCAAGTTCTGTTTTCCTCCTGTGACACAGGCAGACATCTACGGTATATGTACCAGCAGGATGACATTTCTTCATTATCTACTACACATACCCCTCCCTACGTCCCTTTATCTGATTTCTGTAGTACATAGTTAGGTCTTCATACACTCTCTCAACTCTTTTTGGATAACTGTCTTTATCAGAATCTCTTTTAAGTGCATATTATGGACCTTTTGCTGAAGACAATATTGTTGGTCTCTTAGTGAACTTGTGAGTGGGAATAGAAGCTGAAAAATATTATTAGCAATGGTATATTAGTGATTTCATAGATTTGACATCTATAGAGAGTACATATATATTGGTTTGCTTTAGTATGAATTAATCATAATTTACAAAACTTATTTGTATCTATAAATAATGATAAACTCTATGGATGATATGCACATGATATTGATATAAAAAATAATGATGTAGGGATGCTTATCAGATTGTATGGG